>JAMAGY010000047.1:0-212042 GCA_023626415.1 Penicillium sp. S1701
AAACTGCGCTCATCTGAAGACTGGCTTGCCTGGATAAATGACCTGAGAGATGGTGCCCAACGTGAGGGCATCTGGGATATCGTGAACCCTGACCTCAGCGCCAGCGAGGCTCGTCCAGAGAGCATCAAGCCTGAACCTCTCAATCCAACCACACTGATTAATATGGATAGAGATGAGAGGCTTATATTCATGGAGATCCGTCGAGAAGAGATGGCTTCATAGAAAGCTGAAAAGGAAGCTCTGTCTGCCCTAGATAACAGAATCAGAGCTATAATCCCTGATATATCACTGATTTATTTAATTCAGACGTGTACCGGCACCCATACGAAGCTGCAACTCCTTAAAAACCGCTTTGCGAGAGATGAATCCGCTACCAATATCCTATATTAGTATTAGCACGACTGGACGGCGTCACCGCCACTAAAAGGCACTGATATAGACAAATAGCTTAGTGATTGGGAGTCACTGCGAAACCGAATAGCACTATATCTACTAAAATAGAAGGATATGCCGAACTAATATCTCCTCAGGGCTGTCAGAAATATACCAGAACTGAGCGATTAGTATAACAGCTAGCGCACTACTATTGTAGTTAATAGCTAACGCGTTGAAAACAATAAGCTTGTTAAAAGCCTTCGTGATCGATGTAAAGATCTTGCGGAAAGGAGTGCTGTATCAAAAAGCCAGCCAAGAGTTATCTTTTCAACACTTTAAGGCTATCAGGAAGCTTATGTGAAGGATAATCAAAGCTTTAAGGAAAAAGCTTGCCCATACAACCGCGGAAAGCATTAACTGTAGAGATGCTACACATATAATAAGGCATGTGCATCTAAATAGTTTAAATTGACGCCTGAAAGCCGTGAGAATATTGAAAAAGCGTATTAAAACAGTCCTAAATAGAAGGCATATATCAATAAGCAGATGGCTGAGTTTAATACCTCAAATACTGCGAATCAACAGGCTACTACCTTATCTACCGCCGCTATACGACGTGTGAGAAGCCAGAAGGATATAATTCCAACAGTATTATTCTTAATAATACTTTCTTTGCCTCCTAAGATATTATTTAATGCTTCGATCTCTTAAAGGACTGGATGAGAGATCAAGAACTCTTGGATACTAGATACAGGATCATCTTCTCATGTCTGTAATAATAAGGCTAGTTTCACTAAGATGACTAAGAAGTGTATTAATTTGATAACCGGAGAGTATTAGACACGCTGCTATAGTGTTAGAACTGCCAATATTGATTGCGTTGATCCTGTAACAGGCGATATCTTCACTATTCCTGTAGAGAACTGCTTATATTCACTAGACTTCTATATCAATCTGATCTTATATAGCTGTATCAAAGAGAAAGGATAGAGTTAGAATAAAGTAGAAGAGTGTCTGACAGACAAATATAACATTCCGAGAGCCCGAATTGTATAAGATATGAAAGTAGGCCTATAGATTATTGAAAACCCGAATGACCGCCATCATAGTGTGGCTCTCGCGGCTCAACGTTTAAATCGACGCTCTTTTCGGCCGAAAAGCTTAGAGGCCTCTCTGGATATGTGGTATATGCGTATAGGACACGTATATAATGGCACAATTAAGAAGGCCACAGAGCTTCTGGATGGAGTCAAGATCTCAGGTCTAATAGGCCCAGAAGGCATATCAGAATCATCGTTTGATTCATAATATCATCACTCACATAAACAGCCCTGCGAGGTATATAATATAGCAGAGGCTTAACGTCAAATATCACGACGTCCTGTCGGTAAAACCTTTGGCTGACTTGGAAAGGTCTTCTTTGACCTTGTGAATATCACCCAAAAGTCACACAATAGGCATAAATAGATGACCTATTTCTATCTCTCAGGCATCAGATTCCACTGGATATATACCTATGCCACTAAACCTGAATGTAAACAGACTGTTAATGCCTTCCTAGCCCTTGCACTGAGGTGGTGGGGAATCCATATTGTGGCATTTCATTCTGATAATGAGAAATCGATAACTGATGATTACAAGAATTATCTCGTGAATCAGGGCTTTGTCCTGATAAGCATCGCAGTGGTATCACCAGAGATAAATGGGCCTGCAGAGAGAGCTAGAGGTCTTATTATCAGTATGGCACGTAAGATTAGGATAGAAAGCAATCTTCCTACGGCCCTGTGGCCTGAATGGTTAGCAGTAGCAGTTTAGATACTAAATCGTATACTAACCTATATAGAGTATGAAAAGAAGTGGATTATGCCCTGGGATGAGGTTCGTAAGCAGTGGGGGGATATCAAAAAGACTGACCTCTCAGGCTTGCGGGTATATAGTAGCCTCGCCTATTGCCGCAAGAAAGAGCCGATTCCCCAAGGCCATAAGATGCTTCCCAGAGCTGAGGTTGGCTTCTTGTGTGGGTATATATCCTTAAATATATGGAGGATCTGGATGCCGCATAATGGCGAGGTGCGAGCAGTGAGAGATGCAGTATTTGATGAATCTCAACGCTAGCACCCAGGTATGAAGACCTGGAAAGAGCATCCGTTGCCTATTCCAGAATTAATTAAACTCACAAAGGATGAAGTTGATGCAGTATTCAGGCGTCAATATCGAATAATTGATGAAGAAGTGCCGTCTATATCACTGATTTAGGTATATCAGGATATAAATGAACAGGATGAGGCTGATTAAGATGAGAATGAGCAGGATAAGGCTAATCAGGATACAGATGACGTCGAAGCCGGTCACCCTGAGAGCTTTTACCTATCACCAGAGAAGCAGATATCTCGAAAGCGGTTTGATAAGCCTCTCGTATTACCTGGTGGCTTCTTAACTAATAAGCCTTCTTAACTTCCTGCGTTTCCTCTATCTCCTCTAGAAGAGCCTGATCTCTTAGCGAATCCTCTAGCAAATGCCCCTGACGCAGCTGAGGGGGTAGATTATGCTGAAGCTCAAGAATCTTAATATTTGGAACCTGATTGGGTTGATGAACAGCTACCTCAGGACTAAGAGGAAGAAAAAGCGATCTCTGAAAGTGAGAGCCAGCTTCTGATAGAGATGTAAGAGTTTAATAATGCTATTCCCACTAGCAGACGATCTCGTGATGATGGTATTGATGCTGCAAATATCATTAAGGATAGCCGTAATCGCCGCAGCATACGCAGAGATAAATATGCGTATACAATATTTATTAATAATGAGCATCTAGAGCAACTTTGTGCCTTTTCGGCAGCACTATTCGCTGAGCGCTCTCGTGAGTATTAGGATGACCTGCCGCAGGCACCAGATAAGTAGAAAGAGATACTTAAACACCTATATCGAGATGTATTCTTAGCCGCTACAGCTGCCGAAGTCAAAGCACTGCAACAAAAGAACACCTTCCAGGTTGCCCCGAAGCCGAATAATTAATTAATTCAGATATTACTACTGAGATAGGTATTCACCTATAAATTTAATCAAGATAGGCATCTTTTGAAGCATAAGACACGTATATGTGTGCGTGGAGACCTTGAGAAGGTCACGTCTGAAGAAAAGCGCGCTACAATATTAGCTTCTAGGACTGCATGAATAATATTTGCCCTGGTAGCGGTATTTGACCTAGATTTGAGGTAATTAGACGCTATCAATACCTTTCTGAATAGCACATTACCAGACCCTGTCTATACCCACATGCCTCTAGGCTTCGGCCAGCCTAGGATGATATGGAAACTGAGGAAGGCTCTGTATGGCCTGCGGATATCACCTAGGCTCTGGCAGCAAAAGGCATCATCAGTATTATTGAAATTAGGCCTCAAATGCCTTCCGGAAGACCCCTGCGTCTTCACAGGCAATAGCATCATTGTCTTCTTCTATGTGGATGACATTTTGATAGCATCCCACAAGTCTCAAAGGACACAGGCTGCTAATATTAAGAAGCAGCTACATAAGCATTGGGAGCTCACAGAGCATGGAGATGCCCGCTGGTTCCTTGGTATTCGAATTGTGAGAGATTGTCATCTCTAGAAGCTCTGGCTGTGCCAGGATGCCTATATTACCAGTGTGGCAGCCCGATATGGACTGACTCAGCGGGCACCTGTGGCCACGCCTATGGCATGTGAAGAGCTTATGCCTTATGAAGGCATCGCCAGGCAATCAGACATTGATTAATATACGAGTAAGGTTAGCTCTGCCTAATATACCACCACTATCACACGTCCAGATACAGCGAAAGTAACCGCCAAGCTAGCTCAATATATGACGAACCCTAGACCTCAACATCTTCACGCCATTGACCGCGTGATCATCTATTTATACCACACTCAGACCTTAGCCATTGAATATAGCCCGGATAGTAGTAAACAGGCCCTTAAATTCGCGTCTGATGCCTTATTTGGGGATAATCCAGGCCGAAAGAGCTCTGCAGGGTATATCTGCCAGATCTTTGGGGGTGCAATTGACTAGAAAGCATCAAAGCAATCAACAGTCACGACATCAACGACTGAGGCTGAATTACTTGCTCTTTCAGATG
The DNA here is from genome assembly GCA_023626415.1 of Penicillium sp. S1701. NCBI lineage: Eukaryota > Fungi > Ascomycota > Eurotiomycetes > Eurotiales > Aspergillaceae > Penicillium > Penicillium sp. S1701. The sequence goes on from JAMAGY010000047.1 coordinate 4,487, forward strand.
TAGCACGCTCACTGCAGTACTGGCAGCGCCTATTGAGCAACATTGGCTTTAATCCTGATCATGAAGTGACGATCTAGTGCGATAATCAACAGACAGTCGACCTTATATCTGCATCGAACAGGAAGTTCTACACAAAGCTGCGGCATGTCAATATACACAAATTTTGGCTGCTACAGGAGGTTGAGAATGGTAGGATCATCGTCAAATGGGTGCCCACCGCAGAGATGGTGGCTGATGGCCTCACGAAGGCCCTGCCTCGCCAACAACATGAGAAATTCGTCCGAATGCTAGGCATGAAGGATATCAGAGGCTATATCAACGACGAATGAGGCCGCGATAGGCCAATTGGCCAGCGTTCAACACGTAGTAGGCCTGCGTTTACGAACGCTGAGGGGGTGTGTCAGCAATATCGTCAATATGTGCTTGGAATGGCCCACCGCGGTAGGACGTGGCAGAACAATGGGTTACCAGGATGGACGTATTGCACTAAATAATGCACGAACCCCTATAAATTGTATGGTAAATCATATTCAGAAATACAGACTGTTCACACCTTTGATCCAAGGTTCTATCCCCTAATTGGTCATGCAAAACGCTCGCCGACTGCTTTGACATAGTAGTAGTATTCATTTATACTAGCCCCTCGCCAAAGTCGGATCCCAGATTAAGTGATACTACCCTTTTCATGAATGCAGGAGAGAGACTACGCTAAGACAATTAGCCATGTTCGAAGAGGTTCACTCAGCATAATCAATAATAGTGCCCAACCTTCCTCTGGGATCGCTGCACCCGTGGACTGGTATGAGGTGGGCCCCAAGTAATTATCCTATGGTGAATATAACTTCGGGCTCTGGACGGAAAATGAATATTAAAGGCTCTGACATATCACTGCTGCTGGTGGACTTCAGAGGCTTGTTGGCCGCCGAATCATGCCTGACGGCTGGTCGGCGATCCAGATTCATCACTCGGTCGCAGATCGCCGTCACGGTTATTGGCAGTTGTAAGCATTCCGAAAATTTCCTTACGCCGTACTTCCTTCGAACTTTTAAAGCTTGCATTTTCGAACAAGCGGATTATCAGATAAGTCAAACATGGTCTCTACTCAGGGGGCATTTACCATGGCCAATGTGCCAGAGGCCCCAGAAGATCCCCTTTATCGTTTGATGAGAGAGTATCGGCAAGATACCAATGAAAAAAAGATCGACTTGGGAATTGGTGCCTATCGAGATGAAAATGGCAAGCCATGGGTTTTGCCAGTTGTCAAAAAGGTCTGCTTGCCTGATTTAAAGTACACCGTTATTGGGATTTCTAAATAACATAAGGCCGAGGCACTTCTTCAAACGCCCGAGTTCAACCACGAGTATCTCCCGATACGTGGTCTAGTATCGTTTTTGGCTGCAGCGCAAAGGCTGATGCTCGGTAATGATAGCCCAGCTATTCGTGAAAATAGGGTATGCATTTCCAAACCATCATTAAAAAGAAAAATTGAAAACAAGACAATAATTCGACATGGAGACATCTGTCCGGACTGCTCTAGAAATAGAGCATATTAGCTGATTCATTTAGATTTCATCTATCCAAACAGTATCAGGAACCGGAGCAGTCCACCTTGGCGCGACATTCATCTCCCGTTTCCACGGCAGAAAGGAAAAGCCCAAAGTATTGATCTCCGATCCCACATGGCCAAATCACTACCAGATCTTCAGCCAGTCCGGATTTGACGTGCAGTACTACCCTTACTATTCGGTAACAGCTCAGAAAGTCGACATCGAGGCCATGGTTTTGGGTCTGAGAGAGGCACCGAGAGAATGTCTAGTTGTATTACAAGGCTGCGCTCATAATCCCACAGGGCTGGACCCATCTAAAGAAGAGTGGAGGCAGATTGCAGATGTCATGGCAGAAAAAGGTCATTTGCCATTCTTTGATAATGCCTACCAAGGCTTTGCAAGCGGTGATCTTAATCAAGACTCATGGGCATGCCGATATTTTATCAGGAGAGATTTTGAATGTTGTATCGCTCAATCCTTCGCCAAAAACCTGGGAATGTACGGGGAGCGTGTCGGTGCCTTTCACTATATCTGTTCCCAGTCACCAGATGCCCCTCACAGTACAGATCGAATCTCCAGTCAACTTTCAATTCTTCAGCGTGCTCACATTTCAAATCCCCCCGCCTATGGAGCCCTTGTCGCTAGCCAAGTCTTGAATGACACCGAGCTTTTTGTTCAATGGCAACATGAGCTTTGTATCATGAGTGAGCGTCTGGCGAAGGTGCGCAAAGAAATCAGAACTCAACTCGAAGCTCGAGAGACACCGGGTTCATGGGCCTTTTTTACTACCCAAATCGGAATGTTTAGTTACACTGGCTTCTCGAAAGATCAAATCAGACTACTCCAAAGGAAATGGCACATATACATGGTTGGTTCTATATTCCTCTCCATAATTGACACGAGCTAACAGACTCACAGACTCAGAATGGGCGTATTTCCGTTGCTGGATTAAACTCCAACAACATGGAGTATTTCATAGATGCTGTCGATGATGTAGTAAGAGCTTGTCCGTGAAATCTTGAAGCAATATTCATGTGGCTACTTTTGTGTTCCTTTGAATTTTTTGGGCAAATACTATGTTTGCTTCCAGTGCCACCAAATAGTGTCATTTCCAAGCCCTGGTAGTTTCTGTTATTTGAAAATTGTCACGCATTTTACCATTTCTTGCGGTGGTATCTCGAATTCTCTTAAATATGATAGAAAAGGTATTATTTATATTCTTAGTAATAGTCTCAAACCTGGTAAATTATATACTATAGATAGTAAGGATATAGACAATATGCTGACTTGAGACACTGCTTTGACTTCATCCAGTCTTATATCTATCGATATATATAATATCAAGACTATCATCTCAAGGGGATAAATTAGCACTACATACTAGAAAAGATATTTTCAAAAATATCAGGACATGATCAATTTAATCGAAGACTACCAAGGTACAACAACCATCACAAAGAGAAAAGCCTTACAGAAATAGATAAAACGCCCTATAGGTTGTTGCGTCTTGTTTCTTCCTCGGGATGTAATCTCAGTAACACTAACTTAAAACTACTTAAGCTAGTTTTATTGATTCGGAGAAGGAAAGACGTTCTTTGCGTCTCGTGGCTGATGTAGCTATCGCACTCTGTGGCCGGTTGTTATCTGTCCCAAAAAAGAGAATGTGACTGGTCAAATCATTTATATGGTGCAAGAGTAATTGGCCTATTCGGATTGTCCGAGGAGAATAATATACCACTATTTCGTAAATTTGGTAGGATATTATATTTTCATATATGGTGATGAGGCAAAGCCTCTGCTCTTTAGGATCCTCGAAAAGGAACTGAAGGGCATACGTAACACAGCTGTATATTTTTGACAGATGCGAAAGCAACTGCTAGTATGGCTTACAGTATCTACTAAGTACGATTTACTGTCTTGGTCTCGGCCTCGCTTGGTTAATTAATCGACATAAATAAAAGTGCCTTTCTGCTGTCCTAGGAATGCTTCTTATTTTTATATAGTCTCTTATATATAACTCCGCCTGGCATTGCCCTATGTAATGCTAAAGCAAGCCTCTTAGGCCTTTATATATTTACTTTTAGGCTTATTTTTATTAATTAATATACTCTGAAAAGTTTTTTGCTACTTAACTAATATTAATAATGGAAGTGGTTTTATTGGGGTTGCCTCACAATGCCTGTAGCCTCACGTGATGGCTACACCGACATTACGGAGGGCCTCTTCCTCCTACAGCTGCCTCACGAGAGTCAGTTGCTTGCCTCTGCAGGTATCTCGTCATCTCTCACGCAGCCAGGTCTCGATTTGTCCCTCCCGCCTTCCCTCTGTATATAGAATCCACTACAATACACAATACAGACACATTGCCTCCCTACAGGGGAGCGCGAACGGGCCCTATCTGACGCTACAGTCCACCACCGCAGCGACAGGTGACCCGTTATGGCCAAACAACACTCTTCTTGCTCCTCTTGACTGCGTGAGGTCACCAATAAAATTATTCTTACCTGTTGTGGTAACTAGATAGTTAAGTGGGTTCTCATTAAGTACTAAGTCTATTATTCTATCTAGTTCTTTACTATATATCTTTTATCTTAATTTTCTTTCTCTTCTTAACTAATTAGTATTTATCTATAGCCTTTGAAGTTAATTATATCGATCTTACTATAAATTATGACCCACTCTGATGTTTATGTGAATCTATGTTCTAGACTGATAAAAAGACATTTTATCTTGCTGAGGTTTATATTGGCATCTTTTGGCTCAAAGTTTACGTACAAGATTTATTAATTGATCTCAAATCTCTATGTGCTACAGCTATACATGAAGCTATACGTCTCTGTATAGAGTGTGAGCAAGTGGATGCCAGTGGAGTCCCCATTACAAAGCTTGCACTCAATATCGACAAACCCGTCTTAATGCATCGCGAGAATAACTCAAAGCCCATTAAATGTGTTCTCAAAACGGTTATCCCATACCTACTTAGCCCCTTAAAGCCGTAAGCAGTAATCGAGTTTCGACTAGCTCCATCTAATTAGATTTCAAAGAAGGGTACACTCAAAGAGCTTTTAGAATCTTTCACGAATCCATACAACTTTCCATCTGATAGTAAGGGCATCCAGGGCTTTTTGTTACGCGCTGGCTAACTGGTCACTCGTTTAGTGGTATTAACTGGTAATATGTACCTGATTCTATGAGAGTAGAATCACGAACTGCTGAGACACGGCTGGAGATGGCGTTGTCTAAGCACTACTAAGTAATCCTCAACTGTCGACTCGCAACCGTACTGTTACTGTATAAAGCCTTACACGGGCTCAGGTCTTATTAAGTAACTTTGAAGAATATGCTAGAAAGGAGTGCTGAGCAGGTCAGTCCGAAGAGCTCTCCTACTTGTAGAATGTTCGTCACAAGAGTATACTGTAGAAGTAGAATCTAAAGATACCCTGTAGTAACTTAGGTAGGATTAATCATAAAGAACTAAATAGAGCTGGGACCGATGCAGATATCGCCAATTTATGAGCTTGCCGATGCGATATCGACATCGCCAACCTCCTGGCGATGGCGATAGCCGATAATTATCGCCAAAAAATTGACCTGCCGATCCGATTGGCGATATCCAATCGGCAAAAAATTGACCTGGCGATACGATATCGTGTCCAGCTCTAGAACTAAATATATATGTGCTAATGAGTATTCTTATATATCTAGTCCTCTGTGATGTAGTATATTAGAGAGTGAGAGAACGAGACCCTAGTAGTCGCGTTCTCCGCCGGGCGGTCGGTAGTGGCAGTACCACCCGACGGCTCTCGTATATACGCCATGACGGCCTACCTTACAGAAATTAACCTTCTTCCACCTAACGACTCGCGTATCTCAGTATGTTTAGCTAAGAGATAGCTAATCTTACAGATATATATATATATAGTAGGGAAATAGGTAATAGATAGATAGAAGCCTGATATCTGAGGCTCCTACTAGTTGGATAGTACTTATTCGTCCTACGTACACGAATTCAACACTACACATATCTTCCGAACGCATTCCCCGTTGCATAGAGGTGTCCTCTCTTCGACTATTCCCTGTTATTGCTTATTGAGACCGCTACCCTGCGGTGGCTGAAGCCTACTAGGACTGGCGTTGGTGTTGTTCTCGCTCTCGACCCGTCTGCTTAACAGACTGCCACAGCGCATTCCCCCTTTCAATATATATATTATTTAAGAGTTAAGTGAGAATAGTAATTTTGGTAATTGGCTATAGTTAACAGGTTAATTATATTACAAACAAAATTACTGGTATTAAATAATACAAAATAGTATCTACTTTTGAGCCGGTTGAGCATGCTCATGAGCACCCACGCTTATGAGATAAGCGGCTCATTGCCCAGGTCTAATGGAGGGTCTAGTACTCCACTCTCTACCTAGTGTAGCGGGGATTCTGCTACGATTTGATATTGCATTTGATGAGCCGATTACTTAATGGTTTGATTAGTTAATCGGATAAGGATATTCTTAGGCGAAAGGCTTCAAATACGCTGAATACTATTAGATAGCACAATACACATCTCTCTCCCCTCATCTCAGTGCAGTACATTGCTGTTAGTGGTGTTGTTCTTCGTCTTCTTCCCCATTCGACCCGTGCGTCCTGATCGCACTGCCTAGAGCATCATATCTTGGTTCACTAGTTACTCTTAGAGAGTTCAGAAGGCGGCGTGATAAAGGGGGTAAAGAATGGCAAGGAGGTGACAGGTAGCAAGGAGCGCATATATAAGCTCACAATGGAATCGGCCTTACTCTACTACGCTGGCTGCCGCTACCAGGGGGTGTTTTGATGACTGAGTAGACTAAGACTGGAGCTTATGATAGATCATATATCTGTGTGCCCATTGGTCATAACTTCAAGTTCAAGTTGAATATTATCCGAGTTTATGCAGGTGGCACATGCAGTGAATGAGGTGACAGCACTTCAGAATGGCACGTTCAATTTTGCTTGGTTACTTAGGTATCTGAGGAAGGTTCAAACTTGAATGTTCCCCGAAGGTCAACCACTGGCAGTAGTGGAGAGTAGAAACTAGGGTCGAAATCATACCACTCTATGATTGGTGCATTCCATATTAGCAACAGATGTGGCGATGCAACATCCCGGATAAAGACTGCAGTGGCTTGACCCTGTTTCTGATTGGCTGACACCGCCACCCCCGATCAACCAAACAGTTGCGCCTTCCCCTTTCTGGCGTGTTTACCGTCCCCACGTCTCAGTAAATTTCCAGGCAGCTGCGACTCAGGGACAGCAGCTCTCCACTTCCACCTCCACCTACACCTTCGCGATGGACCAAACACTAAAGTGTTGGGCATCTCGCAAAGTTTTGGGCTTTGCCTCTTCCTTGGATCTGCTGGCCCAAGAGGAGGACGTTGACTGGTGCAAACTGGAAAACAAGCCCACACTAATGCAATCTCTCTGAAGCCGCCGGGATCTGCTTGGCTGTTTCACCAGGCGCCTGATGTCATCCCACAGCCGATCGGCGCTCCCACCATCCGTCCAATCATCCCTTTACTCGCTTCGCTGGGACAGAGCTCCAGTTCTTTGAGCGCCAGCTCAAACACCAAGGAACAAACATTAGCCACTGCTGTCATTGTGTGACGGACAAAGACCGCACTCCTGGGTACATAAGGCTACTCCACCGCCGATCAACTCCTAATTAAACAAAGTTGGCGCCTCTGCGCTCCTATGCACTTTTTTTTGTTTCCTTCCTTTCAACGTCCTCTTCTTCCCAGATTATGCTTCACTTCCTCGAGTCTCTGGAACAGACTGTCTGACTCGGGAGACAGCTGCAAGAGATAATGCCAGAGTCCCTCCGGGGATAACCTGACAATCTCCTCTCGTGTTCCTAGCATCTACACTGGGTTTCTACCCCAACATTCAATTCACCGCTGATCATCATGACCTCGAGCCTCGAACAGGCTCTGGAGCATACGGGCGGCCATGGCCGAACGGCCTCGGGAGTCTCGATCCAGACATTTCTGGCCTCGCTGGGCACGGCCATGATCGTTTTTGCGGTCGAAGTTTTACTCTTTATGCTGCTAAAGGGGAAACTGACCCGCATTTAGTATGTTTTGGGTTGACTTGTCTGATGAAGAAATTGAATCGCTAAGGCTAACTTCGTCGTGCGCAGCCAACCCCGTACCTACCTAGTCCCCGATCGAGAACGAACAACTCCATCACCCCCGGGACTATTCTCATGGATCCTCCCCGTGTTTCGAACCTCGAGCTCTGAATTCATTCAAAAATGCGGCCTGGACGCTTACTTCTTTCTCCGGTATCTACGCATGCTGATAAAAATATTCCTTCCGCTGGGTATTTTGATCTTGCCGGTACTGCTTCCCCTCAATCGCGTCGATGGAAAAGGCAAAACATCCATGAATGGCACCGAGAATGGTCAACACTGGGACGTTGCTGGCTTAGATCAACTTGCCTGGGGTAACGTCAAGCCCGAACATACCCATCGCTACTGGGCTCATCTGATCATGGCGGTAATTGTCGTCTTCTACGTCTGCGCTATCTTCTTCGACGAACTTCGCGGGTACATTCGCATGCGACAGGCCTACCTGACCTCCCCACAGCATCGCCTGCGCGCCTCAGCAACCACCGTTCTGGTAACGGCTATTCCGCCAAGCTGGTTGAATATCGATTCTCTCGACAATCTCTTCGATGTCTTCCCTGGCGGGGTGCGAAATATTTGGATTAACCGCAACTTTGATGATTTGAACGAGAAAGTGAAGGAACGGAATGAAATCGCTTTGAAGTTAGAAGCGGGAGAAACGGATCTCATCATTAAATGCAAGAAGGCCGCCCTCAAACAAGCAAAGGCTGAGGCGAAACGCGCTGGGAAGAGCAAATCCAAGGTTGCAGACCAGGAGAAGGAAGCCTCAGACAAACGAGCATCACAAATGGCGATGGGTCCTGGTATCAGCTCTGGTAACCCCCACCAAGCGCATACATTACGTGAAATTTTGCACCGAAAGCCAGTAGACTCAGATGGCCATTCACGGAGCTCTTCTGCTGAAGGTGCACGAACTGGAGGTGGAGTTCTTAACCCAGCCATTGCAGCAGCTGGGGCGGTTGGTCTAGGTGTCGAAAAGCTGGGAAAATCTGTCCTGGGTGGTTTCAAGAAAGCCGAGAAAGGCCTGGATGATAAGTTGACCCGGAGTGGGGGCTACGTCGCAACCGAAGATTCGACAGCGGGCGAGACACAGATATCCCCAGCGAATGATGAGAATTCCTCAACCGACCAGATAATGGCCGGGCCCATGCATTCCATCCCTGTTCCACTGACTCCTGAAGATCACACGGAGCAAACAACTTTGCCCGAGCCAACAGCGCCACCCAAGCGACCCTCTTGGAAAAGCCGAGTTTCCTCCCATCGATCCAAGAGCTCTGTACCCGAGCCTGACGAGTATCCACTGACAGCTCCAGACTCGCCTGTCGAGAGTTCGCACCGGCGTGGGTCCGCCAAAACGGATGGCAGCAAAGACAAGAAAAAGCGCAAGAGCCTCAAGGAAGGGGAGAAGGTTGAAGGAGAAGAATATCCGATTGCTTATAATGAGGATTTTGACAATGAAAGCTACGGAGAACCGGCCTGGGGAAAGTATATTCGAGCAAAGGACAGAGATACTATGCGTCTTCCAATCTTTGGATGGAAGTGGATGCCGTCGCTCTGGCTGATCGGCAAGAAGGTCGACACTATAGATCACTGTCGAAAGGAGCTGGCTCGATTGAATCTGGAGATCGAAATCGATCAGCAAAACCCCGAACGCTTCCCGTTGATGAACTCGGCATTCATTCAATTCAATCATCAAGTTGCTGCTCATATGGCTTGTCAAGCCGTTGCCCACCATGTTCCCAAACAGATGGCACCTCGTGTTGTGGAGATCTCCCCCGACGATGTCATCTGGGACAACATGTCAATCCGGTGGTGGGAACGATATCTGCGCACATTCGGAATCGTTATTCTGGTCTGTGCCATGGTTGTTGGCTGGGCCTTCCCTGTTGCCTTTACTGGACTGCTTTCGCAATTGTCATACCTCGAGGGGGCATTTACATGGCTACAGTGGCTCAGCAAACTGCCAGATTGGTTCATCTCTGCGATTCAGGGTATCCTTCCTGCCCTCTTTTTGGCAATTCTCATGGCACTTCTACCCTTGATTCTTCGATTTCTCAGTCGGACCCAGGGTCTTCACACTGGTATGGCTATTGAGTTGACTGTGCAGAACTACTTTTTTGCATTCCTATTCGTGCAGCTATTCTTGGTCGTCACTATTGCGTCCAGTTTTTCAACGATTCTTGAAAACATCACCAATGTCACCAGCTGGCCAGAGATGTTGGCCCAAAATATCCCCAAGTCTAGCAACTACTTTTTCTCTTACATGATTCTTCAAGCCATGTCTGTGAGTGCCGGTGCGCTTGTGCAAATTTTCGGGTTGATCAGCTGGTTTATCCTCGCTCCTATCCTGGACTCTACTGCGAGAAAAAAATGGGCTCGAACGACAAACTTGAATCAAATGCAATGGGGCACATTCTTTCCAGTTTATACCACGTTGGCATCTATCGGTAAGTCAATATCCTGTCTCCAGAATAGAACGGTTAACTGATCACCCCAGGCTTGATTTATTGCGTCATTGCGCCTCTTATCCTGGTTTTTAACATTATCACCTTCAGTCTCTTCTGGTTCGTTTACCGTTACAACACTCTATACGTTACAAAGTTCCGTTTCGATACTGGTGGCCTTCTCTTCCCTCGTGCCATTAACCAACTCTTCACTGGACTTTATGTGATGGAGGTCTGCTTGATTGGACTGTTTTTCTTAGTCCGAGACTCCGACGGTAACGTTGCGTGCGAAGGGCAGGCTATCTGCATGATTATTGTCCTCATTTTGACTGCTGGATACCAAATTCTTCTCAATGAGGCATTTGGTCCTCTCTTCCAATATCTGCCTATTACGCTAGAAGACGAGGCGGTCAAACGAGACGAGGAGTTTAATCGCGCTCAGCATGCCCGACTCGGTTTGACTGTCGATGACGACGATGAAGACGATGAAGAAGACAATGACAAGCACCTCGAGCGTCGTCTTGCCGAGCGAGAGCGCGAGGAACGCCACGGGAGTCAAAATCAGAAGGGAATTGAACTCAAGAAACTGGATACTGGCCGAGATAATCTCAAGCGTGAGACCTCAGGGGGACTATTATCCACGCCAAAACTCGGCAAAAAACGGCCATCGTGGGCTGAGCGTTCTCCAACAACTAATCGGCGGTCCAAATACTTTGGCGTCAATTCAGCCACGGCAAGCCCGACTATCAAGACTCTTCGAGAGAAGATGGCACAGGATGCAGAGCACCAGGGTCCAACAGAACACAAAATGGGACATGCCCTGTTCGCAGGTATTCATGATGAGCTGGAGGATCTTACTCCCGATGAGCGTGATCAACTTGTCCAACGGGCTTTCCAACACGACGCCCTCCGCGCTAAGCGGCCTGTGATCTGGATCCCTCGTGATGATATTGGAGTCAGCAATGACGAGGTATATCGAACACAACGATTCAGTAAACACATCTGGATCAGTAACGAATACCAAGCACTTGATGGCAAGTGTCGAACAATATTCAGTCGCAGTCCACCGGACTTCTCCGAGGTGGACTTGATCCAGTTGTAAATTATTGCATTCCATGAGCGTTGTTTGGCGGCCTTCGCCTCTTGTTTTTCTTCTTTCTTGCATAGCATATTCCGAGCGTCACATACTTTGTCTCATAAAAACACACTTCTTTCCCTGGAGGAAATCTACATCATGACCAAGGCTATTTTGAATCTCTCATTACTCGTAGAATTGAACTGGATATCTCAATCCATAAACCGACACAAAGGAAGACGGTAGTTGTCAACCACCCAATAAGCCCGCTTCACCCCCTTCCACTCGCCATCCAACTTAGGCACGGGAATGTCCTCCCAGTCAACATCAAACCCAGCCTCGAACAAATCCATCTCCGCCACCTTCTGATAAACATCATACGAGATCTGTCGATCCGCCCCCATCCCATTAAAGAATCCCCACTTCCCCTCCTGCTCCAACAACCCAATAACATGTTCAGAGAAGAAGTCTCGGAAATCCGCATAAGACTCCGCAAATGTATCATAGTAGATCGCATCAAAGGTGACACCCTCCCCGACCAAACCAGGCAAAATATCCTGCCAACGACCCTCATGAATGACGACTCCAGGCTTCTCCCCCCAACCACGTTTCTTCATATCCGCCACAACGTCCGCATGCGCCTCGATAATGTGATGCTCGGCGGGACTCTGCTCCTGGAAGAACCCATCCACAATCCCCATCCCGTGACCGATATTCAAGACCTTCAACCCAGGTGTCGGGAGGAGGGCAGCGGCTGATTTCTTCATAATGTCACTCTCCCACTGCATCATGACGCCATTCTGATCTGAGTCCAGAATCCGATCTTGCTGGATATTCAGATTTGAGTCGAGGTATCGCTCATTCGTTACGCCAGGATTGGACTCGACGTTTTCAGCAGCTGCTGCCTCGGCCTCGGCATTCGCGATAATCGTCGCCGCTTCTTGGGCAGATACCTCGACCAGCTCGGGCGCCGTCTCGTCCTCGCCCTCGCCCTCGCCGCTCTCTTTCACGTCGTCTTCCTGTTCGGCATCGGAGAGTTCCTCGTACCCATCCAATCGGTTCAGGAGCATCTCTGCCCGCACACCCGCGTCAACGATGAGCTCGTAGAGCTCCGTTGCGCCGATCCGTCGAGCTAGACAGCCCGGTGTCTCGTCGTTGTTGTCGAGGTCATTCCAGATAGCGCCCTCCTGCAGTAACAATTTGACGGCCTCCACGCCTTTGTTCAGTGTGTCGGGGTCAATTTTTGAGGCATCGCCGTTTGTGGTCTCTTCGGGCTCGCAGGCTGCGATTGCGGAGTGGAGGGGTGTGTAGCCGGTCTCGGGGTCTTTGACGTTGGCTGCGTCGGGCAGGGAGGATTGAGTGCGGACAAGACGGCGGATTTTGGCTAGGTCGTGTTGTGAGGAGGCGAGAAGGATTTCTTGGACGTCAAGATCGACGTCGATTTGGCCGAAGGTTATCTCTGGTCCTGTCTCGGCCATGGTGGTGGTTCTGGGGGTTGTTAGCTGACGGATTTTATGGAGGGTATGAAATGTTTTTGAAGTGCGGTTTGGGTCAATTGTAGCTGTTTTGGACTCACATAGTTGGTCTGAATATATGTGACTGAGAAGTTATCAAAAAGTGGCGGGCGATAAAAAAAAGTTGGTGGAGAACTGCTCGCCGCCTTCGTCCCCCGCACAGCAGAAGCAGCAGTTAGTAACTATACTATGATATCTATTTCTCTACAGCCATAGAGCAAGGTTGGAGCTTGGACTGATGTAGTACGAAAGATTGTGGGACTTCAGGGAAAATGTCAGATGGAAGAGAAGAGACCGTATTCGGATGCTCTGAATAAGCTATTTGTACATGATTTGATCACCCCCGCGCCCAATTAATGTGATTTATTTGTTCTCCTCGTTCGACGAGTTGACGTTCAGACCAAGACCCTCGTTGTCCAGGTACAGCTTGTTCTTGCCACCGTTCTCCTGGATGATCTGAGCGATCTGGCGGGCGTTCTCGATCTTGCGCAGCTCAATATAACTCTTGCTCTTCTTGATGGCGTCACCAATCAGCTCGGCGGAGCGGGCCTCACCCTGTGCGCGGACAATGAAAGCTTGCTTCTCTTGGCGAGCCTTGTCAACCAGGAAGGCAGCACGCTGGGCGTCCTGTTGAGCAACCTGCTTGGCCTCGACGGCGGCGGTGAATTCGGGGGAGAAGGTCAGGTGCTGTGAAGCGCATAACTGGTCAGTCAAGGTTCTATCTCGAGTTTGAGGGTTGTGAATCATTTCATACGGTCAGGGAGACATCATCCAGAGCGATGTTGAAGCGGGCAGCACGACGAGCCAAGTTCTCGCGGACCAGGCGGGCGACGTTCTCACGCTGGGTAATCAGTTGACTGGCGTTGAACTGAGCGACGACGCTCTTCAGAACCTCGTTGACAATTGAAGGCAACACACGCTCATCAAAGTCTTGACCGAGGGTACGGTAAATCTGGGGGAGTGCGTCGACACGGGGTCGGGACAGAACACGGCAGGTGATGTTGACCATCTGCAGATCCTTGGTTCCGGTCAAGGAGGCAATGTTGCGCGGCTTCGCACGGACGTCGTAGACGATAGGGGTCTCGAGCCAGGGAATACGGATATGAGTTCCTACAATGTTGCCGAGATGTTAGACCAGCTTCAAGCTTAGCTGCCGGGAAACGGTGTCTTACCTTCGGAATAGATCTCCTTTCGCACACCACTTACTCGCGAGTACTTGATAGCACGGTGACCACCGTCGACTATAAAAGATGATCAGTTTCTAAATGGATCGAGCATAATATATAGGCTGCATACCGTTGAAAAGAGAGTTGGAAGCTGCCCAACTGCCGACACCGAGCAGGATGAGAGAACCGACAAGACCCAAGCCACCACGACCACCACCTCCGGGGAAGCCGCCAAAACCGGCCTTGCGCTTCTGTAGCATGAGCTGCACGCGCTCCCAAGCCTCTCGTTGATTCTGAGACATGATGTGCGAGTGTTATGAGGGGATTAGAGATGAGTGGATGCGCACGGGAAGGTTGCAAGCAAAGGTCAGCAGTAGGCGGTCAACTCCAAAGTCCGGCAGAATCGTCTCATCTTTCGCGAGGCTCCTCCAACTCGTCTGTCTTTCACCATCATTCGACCCTATCGGCTATCGTTCGCAATAATGGCGCCCGATCGCACGGGAAAGAGCGTGTTCCTGGGGAATATCCCCTATAGTAAGCTCCAATTCACGGAAAACCGAAGCCTGCGTCGCCCCTGCTAACAACCTTTCAGACCTCACTGAGGAGCAAGTCAAAGATATCCTCAGCACAGCTGGTACTGTCACCAAATTTCGCCTTATGATGAACCCGGAGACCGGAAAGCCAAAGGGATATGGATTCGCCGATTTCGCCGATGCCGATGCTGCGGCTTCCGCCGTACGTAACCTCAACGACTACGAGATCATGGGTCGCAAGATTCGGGTGGATTGGCCGCATAACAATGAAAAAGATTCCGTGCCGACGGACTACCCTCAAGATTCGCAACCCATGACCCAGGACCCATCACAACAGATGCAGCAAATTCCTGGATCTGCGCCACTTCCTCCCCTCCCACCAGGAGTTGAGGTCCCACCCCATCTCGACTGTCCCAACGCCATCTCCCACACCCTTGCATCTCTCCCGCCAAACCAGCTCCTCGATGTCCTCACCCAGATGAAGCAGCTAGCTGTGGCGGATCCTGCCCGCGCAACAGAGCTCCTTCGTCAAGCTCCCCAGCTGGCATACGCGATTTTCCAGGCTTTGCTGTTGATGAATCTGGTGGAATATCAACTGTTGGGATCTATCGTCGAACAAGCTGCTCAGCCCGCAGCGCCTCCCCAAGCCGCGCCGCAGTATCAACAATATGGAGCTGTTCCTGGACAAATCGGCACCCCTCCCGTCGCTGGGGGACCTTTCGCTCCTCCTCCACAACAGCAAGCTGCTCCTCAGGTTCCGAACCAGGAAGAGCTCCTTCAGCAGGTTCTTACTCTGCCACAGTCAGCCATTGATGCTCTGCCTCCGACTGAGCGCAACCAGATAATGATCCTACGCCAACAGCTGATGCAAGGTGGCGTGCGGTAATCAGTCCTCGAAACGAGCAGTACTGGGAAGAAGCTGTCGACATTAATCGAAACCTAAACCGAAAATCAAAATCACGAAACTCGAGATTCCCTCATATCTTGATCCATGCATACATCGACCTATTCCCCCCGAAATCTCCCGCCCGAGGAGGCCCTCATTCGACATATTCCTACGAGTTTGTCTGTTCATTTGAAATGTCTGAAATATTCTTGTTTGTTTTCTCAATAACTCTTGATTTGGCGAAGGGTGGCGCATGGAGTTGTCTATTTCGATTACCACATCCTGCATATCGGCTTCCTGACAGGGGTATTTTACTGAAATCTATCAATCTAAATCTATTCCGATAAGGTTCTTTGTGATATCTTCCGTCTGTGAGTAGTGATGTTCCACTTCGCTGGTATTCCAAAGGCCTTTCATTGCCTACTGTAACAGTTAACTTGGTAACTTGTGATTGTGATTCACAATGTAGATCCGGGACTGTCCAAATTAACTACTCACAGTATTATGGTATATTGTGGTTTTGCAGCTCTGTGTTGTGCGGCACCGGCTGTGGAATGGTATGTTTGATAGTCAATCATGTTAACATGCCGGTATGCTTTTGTAGATGTTCAAATGTTCACGATTAGCTCCAATTTGACTGCCCTGTTACTTTATAGGAAGGAACCCGGCGTGACATTATGTGTACAACTAGGGAAGGTACGCACACGCCCTGCCAGGGTAAAC
Organism: Penicillium sp. S1701; assembly: GCA_023626415.1. Lineage (NCBI taxonomy): Eukaryota > Fungi > Ascomycota > Eurotiomycetes > Eurotiales > Aspergillaceae > Penicillium > Penicillium sp. S1701. The sequence goes on from JAMAGY010000047.1 coordinate 20,529, forward strand.
ACGCTGTGGGTCACTCACTCCCATGCACTCTCTCCCCTATTTTCTCCCACAGACGCATCCTCTCTCTTTGACCACGCACAACACACGTGACCATCATTGCCCTGAAATATTTCACCATTGGTATGTCCAACATGAGATCAATCACAATCAGATCAAATAGAACAAGGAGATATGATTGAAGCAAAAAATTCCTTTGATACGGAGTCCCTTCCTCCTGTCTTCAGGTCGGAGGAAAATGCACCCAAATGCCCTAACTGACAACACTAGATCTTCAAGCACGTATCCAAGAAGCAGAGACACGTGAATCAGGCACAAAGTGCAAGAAAAGGTGACTCCAGAGGAGATCAGAGCCTTGCCACAGGCCGAAAACGAAAAGACATACTTCGACTATGACCTGCCTCCACTGTGGCTCCTGGAAGAGATCTTCAAGGATCTAACAAGCAAGGCCCTGGAAAGAGGTCTTGAAGATGTACTGGAGTTTGCAAATAATCGACCTATTCGTGTCGTGGCTATGTGCTCGGGTACGGAGAGCCCACTGTTGGCGCTGAGTATGGTCAAGGAAGATAACTTCCAAGTTCCCGGCTAGCTGTCAGCGAACTTGAATTCAAGTTATTCTATATATTGCGTGGGGGTATATACTGATAGATGTGCAGCTCTTGAATCTCTCGGGAAAATAGGGTTGAATTTTGAACACATGTTCAGTTGCGAGATTGTGCCCTATAAACAGGTGTACATTGAGCTCAACTTTGCACCGCCGATTGTATTTCGAGATATCACTGAACTGGGCAAGGAGAAGGCGTAAGTGATTATACTAGATATTGGTTTGATTTAATCTACCACTCAGTCTAACATATATCATGATTCTAGACGCACGGCCTATGGTGCATTGGTAGATGTGCCGGGTAACGTGGATCTTTTGATCGCTGGAACCTCATGCATTGATTTCTCCGCTCTAAACAAGGCGAGAAAAGAGCTTGGAGAGGAATTTCAATCTACTGCTACTTTCTATGGTCTTCTGGACTACGTGAAATGCCAATTTTCCACCTCTTATTGTCACGGAAAATGTGAGAGGAAAAGAGAGTGATTGGACTAAGATGGCTAAAGACTTCCATGATCTCAATTACACTACCGAGGTCATTGATGTTGACTCCAAGAACTTCTACATACCGCAGACGCGCTGCCGAAGTACATGGTTTGTATCAAAAAGAGCACAACCACAACAACCGGATCACGTCGCGGAAGAGGCAAGAAGGCCCCCAGAAACGCAACTGCATCTGGGTTAACCGAGGTGACAAGTCTGGTGAGATTCCTGGAGCGGATGGCAAGTTGTCCTGGGGGTTTCTTCTTGCTCGACGAAAATAACAGACGATTTAATCAAATCGTCAATGACCTTAATATTCAAAGAAAGAAATGGTCAATAATCGTGATACTCGAGGAAAGAAAGAAAAAACGGCCGAAAATTGATGAATCCGGAGAACCGAACACCGGTGAAGGCGAAGAACCGGAAACCGAGAAATGCAGTTGGGCTAGCAATAAAAAGAAGCATCAGGCACAGCGAGAGCACTACCAACTTGGCTCACAACGACCCGTCACCAACTCCACGCACGGCGGGAAAACCTGTCAAGCACCCGAATTTTTCCATCACACGTGGTTGGAGAAGAAAAATGAACGAGAGTGGGATTATCTAGACATCACGATAGTTCAAGGCATGATCGCCAACCCCGCAATTGACATTCTCTTCAAGGAACGATGGATGGATTTGTCTCAGGCCTTGGATCGAGGATCCCAAGCTAGAAAAAACGATTTCGGAAACTTGAAATGTGTTACAAAATGGATCATTCGAACTCGCCCTTGCACCAACGACGGAGAAGTAGAGATGCAGTTAGCTGTCAATATTCAGGCGCTGGCCCACATGGCTTGCCAAAGGCTGCTGGAGTTTCTGAAGAAAGAAACGAAGCATCCCGGTATCAGCTGGCGACTGCAGTCCAACTCGCTTGATGTGGGTAGGAAGCTCTATGGAACGTTCAAGCTGAGAAGTATGAGTGAGGATGATGCTCTGGCGGATACCCCGGACGAGTTCAGCAGCACCAGTCTTCGAGATGAGCAGAAAAGGTCGTTGCAGTGGATGATTGATCAAGAGAAACCTGATACCGAACCCTTTTTGGAAGAAGAAGTGGAGGAAGCCACGCTGGAGGCACTTTCCTGGCGAGTGGAAGTGAAGGTCACGGGGCCATCCACTATTCGGGGAGGACTTTGTGCTGACGAAGTCGGATTTGGCAAGACCGCACTGGTGCTTGTCCTAATTGTCAATGCTCTGCCGGCCGGATTGAGCAGATTCCCTCGCTGACTTGCACGGAATATCGATGAGACTGGAGAACATTTCCAGGTTGAACAGGCGTATTTTGGTTAATTTCGCCCGTGTCATGCCACCAAGTGCACAAATATTTCCCACAGTCTGTCTTGTTTGTGGGAGTACCCCAGGCTGTGCCTATAATGACAGCAGAAAAGAAAAGTAACATAGGGTTAAGACGAGGCATTTGGAGAGCCAAAAGCGGCGGACGGGAGTTTGAGGGTGGATGGTAAACGAGTTGTAATCACAATCTGTGATGGCTTGTCATGCAGCAAGTGAATAGCGATTTAAATAACGTCTCCCGATAAGTATCGGCATAAAGATCTTCGAAGTGGAGCTCCGACGGCATTCATCGGGCGCACTAGGACTCATTTGGTATAGCAAAAGCCAACACTATTCGGACGTTCAGCGGAAATTCCAGGTCAATTGTTTCAGAATAATTGATCGGTCCTCGAGCTACCGGAAAGGAAGTACTCAGTATGTTTAGATCTCACAAAGATAAGATAAGTTATTAACATTCGGAAAGCTATTATTCGACCGGCAATTCTATTTTGCGGAATTGTACTGGTTTTTGAAACTGCTATGTGCATTGCGTTGTCTAGACGTGGGATACAGTCTTTCGCTCTTCACTTATCTAGCTCAAACGACTGGCGGCCGTCACCCAGAAAATGTAGAAGGAATCTTTTTGCAGAGAAAATCTTTTCTTTCCTGTTGGCTTACGTATTACAGGCTATTGACTGGACCTACATATTTCATGGACTCAACTACCAACTCGGAGCTGTTTTACTTGCAGCTTCACCTCGGTGGTACCTTTACCAAGCACTCGGCTCAAACTTCTACGGGATGCTTCCTTGGGCGATCGTTGCTACTGTTTTGTCTTTACCCAAGTCACTAGCCTGGACATACTATGCAGTTACTTTTAGAGGCACACTCGTGTTTGATTTTCTAGATGTTAGAGTGACACTACTGATTTGGATTCACAGGCTTTCCAGAGGGAAAGTAAGCGCTGGCTCGCATGTTGGATATTCTTGATCTAGGACTGATCTATGCCTTCTCATGAAATGTATGTGATTTAGCTCCACTTTAGAGTGTAGTTACCGGGCTCAAAAATAAGCCAGTTTGGCCCCTTTTGGAACTTCCTTTATTCAATGAGCGATCTTGCGGGAAATCAGAATTGCCGAGCTCAGATTACCCACTAGTGGCACAAAAGATGACGTTGTAATCTTGCTATTTATAAATTGACAAAGAAAAGCAGGGGTTGATTAGCTAGCTTTTGAGGGAAACAACTCTGTCATGAATCTTCCAGCACTACCACGTGCTAAAGCTAGCGCGCGTAGCTACTTTCCTCCAAACCTAATATTTGTGGGACTGGCGAAGGCGCAGGATTGCTAAGATCGTAGAAAGAAAGACTAGATAACAAGGCATACCACCATGCGAATAAAAAAGTCTTTGACTCTCCATATCGTGTTTTCGAAAAGCCGATACGTTTTATACTTTGCCTGAGTAGCTTGACTTGCAACAAGTCGATTAGCTCAAATCTCTCTTACACCGCAAAAGGCAACCGACCTCCAAAAAAAGACAATGAAGGACTTTAAAGTTTTGACCATTTACTCATTATTCACATATATTTTCCTTCCGTGGATAAGGTCAACCAAAGATGCATCACTCCGGTGCAGCCCACGCAATGCCAATTGTACCTTGCGGAAGAGATCAGCGTCAAGAAGTAACTTGCTAATACCGAGGTAGTGTACCATGCCAATCTTAGCATGGATTTGCAGAGAGAATAACCTTATTCAATTTGGGGCCGCTGTGATCCTACAAAGGCCTCCCCGACGTGCAAGCAGAAAACTATTCTTCACTGTACAATCATTAACATGGATCCCAAAGTGGTTGACCTACATTTGAAAAAGAATTCGGAGAGTAAGAAGTCGATCAGTGATAGTTGCCCTTTCGGTTCAGCCCGCCGGGTCTTAATGCATTGTGTGTGCGTGTGCGTGTGCGTGTGTTGTTTGGGGGGTGGTGTTGCGCTTGGCTCACAGTAGATGCCGTTCATTTTCTTAGATACTGGAACCTACGCCCTCTACCGTTTCATTTGACAATATACTGCTTCGGCCGAACATTATATGTCGGTATGCAAAAGCCTGAGTGTGACCTGATTGAAACAATTCTTTCACGTTCACTCAGAATGTTCTCGACCTTGCACCTCAAATGCCAAGCCCTCAAGGTGTCTCCGGCGGGAAATTCAGAGGTTGGGGATGAAGTGGCACTGGCATGTTTGAGACAAGGAACACAATGTTAGAGTTCATCGGTTTGTCACTCTTCTCGATTGGTAGGTAGACTATCGATCGCTAGGCCGATTAGTGGTTATCATAAATTTGCACGAGGGCTCTGTTTGGCCCGCGAAAAAAGAAATACATAATTTTCCCAAGCAGGGTTTCACGGGTGCCATTTCCTAGTGTAGTATTTTGTACCTTCAGTCATTTCCTTCATTTGAGAAAAAAAGGAAGAAAAAAATATTAAACTAACAATGCTAATCCTCCAAACGTTTAGAAAAGTTATAACTAATTCACTATAATTTCAGCACACGAAAAAGTTGGGAGTAATAGCCTATAGTAGAGCTCGCCCTCACCCGCGGAGGGTGAGAATCGAGGACTACCTACAGTATTTCAGAGGCCAGTCCGTTTATTACCTTCTTCTAGATAAGTTTTCGTTAACTTTGTATGTCTAAGAGAATTCACGACCCCGCACCATATTCATTTTCGAGGATAACACTCATCCCGCAGCTCACAGAGATTCTCGCGCGTTGCGTGAGCGAGAGGTAGGGCGGCGCTGAAAGACTTTAATCAAATCATTGAGTAGCGAAAGGCGTCAAAATAATCAAATTACTTTAGAAAGAAATATAACCGGATATTCAGATTGAGCTCGGTTTGTCCTGAGACTACTGTACCTCGGTAGCGGATCAAGAAATTGCATTATGTTATTAAAAACCATGCGTGCGGACCGACCTGCCTGCCAATAGGTAGAGTGGGTAAAAACCATGCCAGCGGACCGACCTGCCTTCCATTAGGTAGAGTGGGTCTTCGAGATGCGTCATCATCATCTTATTAGTACGAGGAAATTTATTGCCGTCGAGACTATAAAATATTCTTATTTGGCAACAATTCGCATCAATTACTAGTACCTGACCCAAAGGTATCGAATACCAACATGGATACATTCAGATTAGCAAGTGGTACGCAGATGCCGTCGATTGGTTTCGGGCTATGGAAAGTGCCAAGAGACGCATGTGCAGAAGTGGTCTACAATGCCATCAAAGCGGGATACCGCCTGTTCGATGGGGCATGCGGTATGCGAAAAAAAAAACTCCGGCAATTTTAGTTCCTAATATTAGGATTTACTAACAATCTTAATCTATTCAGACTACGGAAACGAGCGAGAGGCGGGAGAAGGAATCTCGCGAGCGATACAGGACGGCTTGGTCAAGAGAGAGGAGCTATTCATTGTGTCCAAGCTATGGAATACCTTTCACGAACCGAGACATGTCGAGGGGATAGTTCGCAAGCAACTAGAAGATTGGAATGTGGGTTATTTTGATCTGTACTTCATGCACTTTCCCATTGCATTGGAATATGTGGCTCCTGAAACCCGCTATCCTCCTGGTTGGTTCTACGACGGAACCAAAGAGCTGAGAGTAGGCTCAGCAACGATCCAGGAAACGTGGCAAGCCATGGAGAAACTGATAGATCAAGGGCTAGTGAGAGAACTGGGAATTGCAAATTTCTCAGGATCGCTCGTGATGGATCTCTTGCGGTATGCCAGAATTCGGCCCGCTGTCTTGCAGATCGAGCACCATCCATATCTCCCGCAGGCACAATTGGTCCAATATTCTCAGGCCGAACAGATTACGGTCATGGCATTCTCCTCGCTTGGTTCTCAGTCCTACTTGCCTCTCAATAACTCCAAGGCAGAAGCCGTTGATTCTCTACTGCAACATCCCACTATAGGGGCAATTGCAGAGAAGCACAATCAAGCACCGTCGCAGGTGCTACTACGGTGGGCTACACAGCGGGGAATTGCGGTCATTCCTAAAAGCTCACACCCGGATCGCATGGTGCTGAATTTGCATGCCAACGAGTTTGATTTGGACGAGGAGGAGTTCGAGAGGATCAACGCGTTGGACAAAGGCATCAGGTTCAATGATCCTATGGATGTACGTACGCAAATCTGATGGCTGTAACATTCTACTGACTTAAGCCCTTAGTTTGTTGCCACTTTCCCCATTTTTGCATAGGCGAATACCTTGGACGGCAGGCTCATCAAAATTACGATTTGATAGTGCTTGGTGCTGGATAGTGCTGAAGAAAGGGTAAGATGCATGAAACTGAGATGAATGGTCTATCTATGAGGGCAGGGCTGCAGCCTAAAAAGGCGACCTTGAGGCGTCAGGCATCAATGCCTCAAATGATAAAGAAACTCAGAGCCGCCGGAAAAAATGTCCTTAAATCGTTCATTAGCAATTAAGTCAAATTTATCTAAGAAAATGGTCGTAAACATTACTGAGGGGAGGATATTTCATGATAAGCTAAATTTGTAACGCAGCATATCCTTTTAAGTATGGTCAAAAAAATCATAAAGTGGGCACGGCGGCCTTGCCCAATTTTCTATATGAGTCAGCGGCTGGATTTTCCCAAGCGCTTCGCCAAAAATTCCCCCCGATTTCTCCAGACATTTCAGAGGTATCTATGATCTAGCCTTTACTTCTTAATACACCCTTTGATGACGCATCTAATGCGGGACTATGACGACTTTCAACACCGGAGACGCTCCTGACCCAGGAAGGCAAGCTGGGCTCTCAAACCGTGGTAGCTGTCTAGTCTGTCGGAAAAGACGCATTCGATGTCCTCGTAAGTGATCGAACTTCAGGTTTGGTTGAATGCTCTCGTCCTCTAATCTGGATTCACACCAGGCAACAAGCCTGTATGTGAACGATGCTGGAATGATAACAAGCAATGTGTTTATGGTCAAAACTTGCGCTGGGAGGAAGAGAGTATCATGCTCGGTATAGCACATGGTCGGAGCCGTGGGACCTCCCAGTTTTCCCAAAAAGAACCCTGGAAAATACTGGTGGTAGAACGAAAGAATTTCCAGTTTCTAAATTTTGGTATCGATGATATGGATATCAGCCGAAACTTGTCTTATTCAACTGTATCCTCAGACGGCTGCCTATCCCAACCATCAGTTCCACCTTCGCTATCGCCAATGCCTGGCTTCTGGCCAGAATTCTCGAATAAACTCTATGGATTATGTAAGTAATAGCTGTTTCCCATTGCTTCTAGCCTTCGATATTCCGAGCCTTTGCTAATAACGGATCATTTTGTGTAATAGATTGTGAGCAGGTCTCTCAAAGTATGATCTTGATTAATGACTGCTGGAATCCGTTTCGTCGACTTGTCCTTCCATTAACCTTCCATAATCCGATCATATTAGCAATGGTATTTGCTCTCGGGGCGTTATCCCTGGCCCAGGCTGGGCAAAAAAAGTTTCATTCCATCGCTTTGCATTACAAAATTCATTCTATTCGAATGCTCCGCCACACCCTCTTGCACTCGACATCAATCATGTCAGATTCAAATTTGATCGCGATTTTGATGCTTTCTGTTTTCGAGGTATGGATTATCTTCGTGATTTCGCATCTTTGCTAACTTCTCCGCTTAGGCTTCAGAAAGCGAAGATTCAACTTGGTCGATTCACCTCTGTGCGGTATTTGACATGATCAGTACAAGCTCGAACAAAGAAATGCCTTCATTTTCACCTGAAGTTTTGCGATTTGTTTCTCGCTTTTTTATCGTGAAAGAGGCATTCTGGGGGACTGCATGTGGGAAAAGAGGCAAAGTGAAGACCTTTCCTATAGCTCGAACTGCAGTTGTTAGTTTACTCCTGTCTTTAACAAGCCAAAAGCTAACTAAGTATGTAGATTGATCCGCATTTGGGATGCTCCCTAGAGCTGATTGATATTATCTCTCAAATCACAGATCTTTCCATGCAGGCTTCTCAGTTCCACTTATCGTCATATTCTCAGGGCTCATCATCACCAGAGGATTTGACACATAAATTTAAGTTATGGTCCGAAAAGAAAGATATTGTAAGGCACAGATTAGAGCACCTTACACAACATATCTCCTCAACAACACTGCCAGAGTCACAAAGTAGATTCAGCACTGGCCCGCAACATCATGAACAATGTGTTGCCCCAGGTTGGCTTGAGAAAATGCTCCAACAGACCTCTTCGTTGATACATGTGTCTGTCAGACTTTACTTCCTCGTGTGCCTTTGCACGAGCTCTCCAGACCATCCGAATGTCCAAAACCTCCTTCAAGAAGCGATCGCATTATTTAAATCGCCATCACTCTATTCTGTTCATCCGACGCTTGTTTGGCCAATTTTCATCTGTTCCGTCTACGCAGTAGATGATGCCGATCGAGTCTTTTTCCTTGATAAATTTGATGCGCTGCAGACACATTGCCACGTCCATTTGGCTGCCAGGGCTTTGAAAAGGTGTAGAAACATTGTCGAATCAGTTTGGAAACAACGGGATATCCGTCGGCAGTTGGGCTGCGAAGATGAGTGGATGAAGGTTGTGCAGCCAATGATTCATGGCTTAAGTTTTTGATGATATACGTTTGTCTAAGAAAAGGGCTACAGACGTATTGGACCAGTTGCACCCTTCATTTGATCAGCAAGCTAGGACGGGAATAGACTTCCAAAAGTCCATTCAAATTCCCTTCCCGGTTCACTCTACTCCTTGGAGGATGGCCTGCGAAAAACCTGCTTTACATGGTACACTATTCCATGCGCTTTAAGAAGTGCGGTGGATATTGAGAAGTACATCGACCGATTCTGTGATCGAGGTCTCCCAGGCGCTCCAGTTGGCTTTTGCATGGTGAATTAGTAGACAGTGCTGTGAAGTTACAGTCTTTTCTTTTCTTTTCTTTTCTTTTTTTTTTTAAAAAAAAAAAAAAAAAACTTAAGAGTCTGACACGATCGAACTCCAAAACTGAATTACCGAGGTTCTTTCGTATGAAGCCGGCCGCTAGCGACTCTCCTTGACAAGAAAAAGTATAACTGAAGGCATTCAAAAATCTGACGCAGAGTTTAATTTTGGAAGCATGACATTTTTATTTAGATGATGACTATCGTTTGCGCATTTTCCAATTTTACGTACGAAGTGGTCCCCGATGAGTTCGTACTTAGCCACAGCTATTGTCGGTAAAACGGACTCATACTCTCACGTGGTGTCCGGTGTTAATCCCGATCAGGAGACCAAAGTGAATCCGTCGTGGTTGAGGTCCGGGCCGGCGCGGTGGGCGAGAGGCACGATCGCACAACCACACCAAAACCGGGGAAAGACAGAATATGTAAACCGTCCGAAGCCATCTTACCTGACTCGCAATCGGACACAAAGGCTAGATTTACATTACTAGTCCAAGTGGTGTCACCCTAGGAAGAGGACCGGACATCTGTCAGGGACTTACGAACACGGTAAGCAGAGGACGAGAACCCACATGGTGTATCTGGGTTCCCATAAGTGGAGGAAGGAAGCTGTCGTTCTTTTGCTTCCTCGCGCTACCTCTTGTATCTAGAGTCGACTATAGCTTTCTTTATTCCGATTATTCGTCTTGAGCATACCGCCCCCATATACGCATATATAAGACTCTCACATTTCTTCAACGTGAGTCCTATTCCTTGTTGTCAACTTGGCTGATATCCGCATTGACTGGTACTGGCTCTCCACCTGTCGAGCGTCCCAAATGGTTGATTATATCCAAAAGAGTGTCTAACCCTCGTACAATCTTGTTATATATTTATGTGATCGTGGTGATCTATGTGATATACCCTGCATGTTACCATACAGTTCTTTCCGACATGGCCCAATTTACCATACAAATACTATGGCAATGTGAGCAGAGGCGAAAAACACGCAAATGCTGAGATAGTGGTAATTTACTTATCCCGGTTCCTTTGTCAGAAATTTTGTATTGTAAGCGGCAGGTATTGAATGGGGTTATAGAATATGCAGAATTCGAACAATGCGGAGAGGCCATGAACCGTTGTCGGAAATCAACTATGAGGACACCCTTCCCCGAAAGTGTGATCGACCACCTGTCAGATAGTTTTCGGTCTCGGCTCTTCGTCCGTCAAAGGCATCGGGCCGAATGTAAGGCTTCGGGGTGCCAGGCCGTGGACCAACTAGCCAGCAATCTATAGAAGTATTATCGCGGATGTGAAGTCAATTAGTTAGTAAAGTTAATTACTAATTTCATAGCGACAAGTAGTTTCGTGATCTTATCTATAGCCAAAATTCCCTACAACCCTACTAACCTCGGGAATTAGTTGACTTCTGTCCTGTGAACCGCGCTCCGGCAAGAATAGTGCTTAGATAATCAGTCTCGTCCGTCATCCGCAAGCACCTCGGCAAGGGCACGTCAACCAAAAGGTACCATTCAAGTCCCTCCACCAAGCTGATTAACTAGGCAAGATTTCACAGTCCTCGGGATAGAACAAAACAATCCTGCGTGTAGATCATGGCATCTACAAATCAAACTCCTCGGACCCGCCGCCACAGGTCTGCCGTTGCCTGCCGGGCTTGTCGCCAACGAAAAGTACGATGTAGCCTGACCGTCACTGGTATGCCTTGCGCTGGCTGTACCCAGGATGCTATCGAGTGTATTGTGGACACAAAGCAAAAAAAAGGGTGAGAACGCTCGGTAGATACTATACAAAAATAATATTGACTATAAAAAAAACCCTTAGCACTAAAAAGATCGACACCCCAACATCTCACCGTCGCCATCAGGGTCATTCTGGGGCAATCGACTCAAACTTCGCGAATCCCGCGGCCCCTGCGGACCCGACCCCATCACGTCCGACTGATCAGTCTAGAACCCCAGGTGCTCCTCTCTTCAACACCCAAGCTGGAGATACAACGCGTAGCGTCAACAGGTGTACGTCCGAGCTTGATGTGAACAATATGGCAGACGAAGAGCGCAATGGACTGGAAATAGCATCGGCGGCACTTGGTCAACCGGAGAGTGTTGGGGAAATCCCCTTCTATACTGGTATATAAACCATCCCTACTCAAAATGAGAGTAAACAACGACGAGGCTTATGTTTAAAATAGGAGAGCAGACCGGGCCCACCTCAGCCCTGAATATTTGCTCACACGATCACTCGTTGCCGAAACATTTCCTCATACCATTGCATCGCACGCATCTATCTGACGAGGACCAAGACTTCCTACGGAGAAAAGGTGTATTCACCCTTCCTAGCAAAAGTGCTTGTGATAGCATGATCGAGGCATACCTCGTCCATGTACATCCCATCCTTCCAGTGATCGAAGCCGATGTGCTTGTGAATCATCACGAGGCGGGGAAGCTTCAGGACTACAACTTGTTGCTCCTGTGGAGCCTCTTCTTTGTCGCTGTCAATGTACGCCACGATCCGGAATGTTTGTATCTGTCGAAACTAACCAACTCGTGTAGTTCATACCAGCAACTGTATATGAGCAAGAAGGCTTTGCATCTAGACGGGCAATGAAGTTTACGATGTATTCTCGTGCCAAAGCAAGTGAATCCCCTGCCTCTTAACAAGTTACAAAACGCCCTGCGCTAACTTTCGTCTGTGATTAGTGCATGTACAACAATGGAAACGAAAGGAACAAAGTTGTGCTATTGCAATCGTCACTCTTGATGGGATTTTGGCACTCAGACATGGATGAACATGCGCAACCGTGGTATTGGACAGGAATCGCTGTAAACTTGGGCCAGATTCTTGGCCTGCATCGCGATATTCGTGCCTCAAATAACCTCTCCATTACCGATCGACAGCGATCGTTTTGGTGTCGGCTTTGGTGGAGTTGCTTTTTCCGGGATCGCTGGCTCGGTCTGACGTTGGGGAGGCCATTGCGGATCAATCTGGATGACTGTGATATCCGTATGCCATTGGCGGCCGACCTCCTCTTTGATACTATGAAATCGGATGGATCCACCATCGCGTCGTACTTAGCTACCGACATGAACAAACTGGCTGAGTACTGGGTCATGCTAATTGAACTCAGCTGCCTGTTGGGTAACGTCCTAGCCATAAATCGTCGGCCTGTTGGGCGCAAGGCGTCACTAGATGAGGTTGAAGGACTTGAGAGACGGCTACAACGGAGCAGACTTCCAGATCAATACGAAGTAGGTCTGACGCGTGTAGCAAGGTTCTATTCGCACCACGTCCACTTGCATTACCAGTGAGTTCTACTGCCTTTGAAGATTTCGCGTATCTAACAAGTGCTACAGAGCAATGGTTATTACCTTTTATCGCCACTGGGAAGTGGAAGCCCGGGAAGGCCCGATTTCCACGGCAAAGGAAGGATGGCAACAACGAGTCCGGCTCAAGGCCGATGCTGCTGCCTCTAGAACCAACGAATTACTGGATACGCTCGTCCAAGAGGGGCTGCTGGGGTTTGCAGGGCCTATGACGTGAGTATATACAATCAATGAATCTCTTTGCTCTTTCGAGTAAGAAACCCGTGGGTTTTGCGCTGGGCTGACTCATATTCAAATATCGAAGACCTCCTCTCCTGGTCCCAGCTATGCAAGTGCACTTACATCAGTGCAGACTTGGTGACTCTCTCTCAAGACGCATCCGACTCAATAAGCTTGAGATGTGCATGCTGGTCTTGGAAGAGTTCCAAAAAACATACACTGTTGCTTCAATATATCGAGGGATCTTCACGAAAGCGATCCAACAGATATTTCCTGGTTACTCAACTCCCACGATCAGAACTAGCGCTGCAGCTACTCCTATCCCCGAATCTGACACTGAAAATCATGTTCCAGGTACTATGTTGGAGGGGGGAACTCTTGATACTAATAATAGTGGAAATTATCAGCTGGATAATTATGGCATGGCTATTGCTGAGGAAACTGATTTCATGAATTTTTTTATGGACGAAGGTTCGGTTTTTGACTTTTGGCAGACGTGGAACCAAATTTAAAGCACGAACAATTTTATATCCGTCTACCTTCCTCAATTCCCTTGTGCATAATAAGTGCATGGTGTTGGACTACGCTCAATGTAAAGCGAGAAAAGCCACAGCTGAACTGCCCCAAACTAACAAATGAACTTCATTAGCAACTAGAGAAAACGCTCTAAGATAACGTGACATATTACGACCTTTGATCCGTCTGGAAAATCACATTCGATAAAGAAACAGAAATTTCAGATCAAGAGAGAATACGAAGGATTATTGAGAGCAACAAAGGGTAGCATTGTAGGCAGTTCAATATGTTTGCTGGTTCGTTCACTACCCTAGTGTACGAGGACAACTTGCATCCGCAATTTGACTACTGCCGGTGCTGAGCACTAACTAGAGGCCACTGATATAGTTTCACACAGGGTTCGCGACAGCGCCTCGGTACCAAGAAGCTCAGCTGCGTATATGCTTGCAGTCCCAAGAATTCACAGACGCAGCGCCCAACATAATTATGAATCGCCATATTTTTCTGGCCCTTTGGTAGTATTAGCTCTGTTTCAGAGGCCTCTTGGCGCGTTTCTGGATTAGTTGTCAGTGGAACCTACTTATCGATAGGAGTATGGGCTGTTACCCAAGCTTAATTCTCTACAAAAAAACCATAGGGAACTTTTTAACGTGGAAATAGCTACATGGTCGACATAACTAGCCGCTAGATCTTGGGATTAGGTCTCATTAGTTGATAAGCTGTGAAGCCAATGTCTTGACTAGCAGATTTGCAGATATCAATGATCTTAGTTAATTGAGGAGACGAGTTAACATATTCAAACCGCACGGCTGTAGTGAAATTCTGTCTAATGTTATTGAGCAGCACCAAGACTAGAGAAATGTTCTCGCAAAACTGACCAGCAGAACCACTAATACCGGACATTATGCAAGGGCAATGCCAGTGAACGCCCGGTTCTCATCCGCATATAGCTTCACTTTCTGCTTGCCCTCGGCATTACATCTGTAAACATTACCACCCAGATCCGTCAGGTAGATATTGTTATTTGCCAGGTCTAGCTTCAGGCCAATGGCTTCGTTCAGGTTTCTGAGCAAGACGTCGTATCCGTGGGGGGACATATGGGGCACCGGCAAGCCAAAGTGGTCGAGATGAAGTCGGTTCAGGGAGTTTCCCAGCGGGATCTCGCCGCGATCGGTCCAGTACAGAGAGTGAGACTCCTCATCGACCTCGAGATCGACAGGCTCGGGTAAGTCTTTCGCAATGCACTGAATGTCGGTGCGAGTAGTGGCACACTGCCCCTCCGGGGTAACGATGTTCGCGTGGAAGATGCGACCTTTGCCACCTTTAGACGGCCCCTTCTGTGTCCAGTAGAACTTGCCGAGGCTGGGAGCTACGGCAACACCAACGCACCATTTTGCGGCATCTTGACCATCCCCGGCATTCTGATAGGCCCCAGTCTGTATCAAGACTTCAAATTCGGATCCATCAAAGTTGCAACGGAGAACACGAAGGCCCTCTCGATCACAGAAATAGATTTTCTTGGACTTGGTGTCCAAAGTCAGCTGTTTCGGGGTGTTCACGGTGCCGGGAGCTAGGACAGTACGAATGTCGGTGCCGTCCAAGTTGGCAGAATAAACTGCTCCATCATCCTTGCCAGGTATACCCATGTTTGTCCAGAACATGCGCTTGCCAGCAGGGTCGACAGCAAGGCCGTCGGGGAGAGATTGGGCCGTGGCGATGACCTTCTGCTCGCGGCCGTCAGCAGACAATTCGAGGATTACGCCCCCCTTGGTGCTTGGGACCCGTGCCGACAGTCCGATATCAAGGACAAGGATCTTAGGTTTCGTGGTGCTGCCATTGGTGGTGTCTACAGGTGGGAACAGACCACCTTTGGAACATTTCGACCCGAGCTTGCCATGATCTAGGTAGTTTTTCTGCAGGAATTGGACCGTTTTCTCACCAGATAGGCCACGCTCAGCGATATAATGGCTTTCAATGAAACCAACGGTGTCCAGGCCGACGTCTAAATGGAGCAGTTAGCTTCAATGGTAGGATGCTCTGGGGAAGTCAAAAGATGGGCAATGTCAAACAGGCAGAGGGACAGGTGGAAAGGAAGACATAAAGGATTTGCATGCAAAAGCGAGGGAGACAGAGAAATAAAGGTCCGATACATACTGTCCATCGTCTTGCAAGGAGTGACGGCACCCTTGATAAACATCTCCGTCCACATCGAATCGATCTCTTCCGGCACCGAGACCTCTTCGGCGAGGATGGTCAAAACCTCCCGCTTAACTGCGGCCCAAAGACGGTTGAAAATGAATCCGGTGGACTCCTTCCGAGCAACATAGGGAATAGTTGCGGCCTCCTTCGAACGATCCACCAGGAACGAGAAGATAGATGGCTCCGTGAGCCCATTGGTCATGAGTTCCACAACCATGACTTGGGGAGGCATGTAGTAGTGCATGTTTAAAACGCGACGCTTGGTGGAGTCAGTTACTTCGGTCAACATTTCAGAGGATTTGTATGAAGAGGAGTTGGAGGCCAAGATGCAGTCATTGGGCGCAAGCTTCTCCAGCTCGGCAAAGGTAGCAACCTTCAGGGAGAGCTTCTCGGGAACAGCTTCGATGGTAAGCCAGGCATTTTCGACCGCATCTTTCAATTCTGCAAACACTCCAACGCTCCCGGGAGTCTTCCCGGTTTTCTCTGCATAGGACGCTACGTTGCCTTCGACATACGCGACGCAGTCTGCGCGTTGTTCTGGGCTAGGGTCGCGGACCCGAACCTCATATCCGGCCGATGCCCAAATGCATGCTGTCCAGGAGTGGTTAGGGAATATGGACAAGGGTTTCATAATGTCGCCGTTCATCGAAAGTGCTTTGCTTACCGATACGACGGCCCAGCACACCCGCACCTAGAATGGTAACAGGACGTTTGCCATAGTCCGTGGGTGGTTCCCAAGTGCGAGTCATTTTGGCGCAAGGAGGTAAAGTTGAACCTAATGACCAGAACTAGATCGTACAAATCAAGGTGTATAGGGGTCCCAGAAAGACCTAGCAGCTGATCCAATGTGGAAGGAGGAGAATATGCTGCAGTAAGTTGAAGGAGACATCTGGACTCCTCATTATATATAGTTCAACGATTCTTTCTCCATATCACGGCATTTTGTGGCATCGGCAGCGTCAACCTAGTCAGAAGGGATATATCGGGCCGTTCAACCGGCCAGTATTCAGCAGAAGAGCCGCGGCATAACCCGGTGGACCTTCCGGAAAGTGTGTGGAGATAATTTGCCAATGGAGCTCTGTTCTCTGGGTGGAAGTCCCGAGGGATGACGCTTCGCGAGGTAATTTGTCGATTGGCTAACGAGAAATACCGAGGTGAGCCTACTTTCACCTTAACAAAGTTGCTTATACGCGGGATGTTCCTCGTGTTCCGATTGGTATCAGAGGTGTTGAGGTGACCGTTGATCCGCCTTGCCTATTATTGGAAGCGGAAGTTACCCCAATAACAACTTTTTTCTATATACCCGCAATGTCCCTGGACCACCCCCGACGTAATATCGACGAGACAGCCTTCCTCCCTAACGACGGCTAGAATATCGGGATAAGGGATGGCAGGAACTCGTATTACGGTGGAAGCTGTCACTTTCTAGTTCATGTCAATCACGTTATTTGCTGCATTTTACCGTAGGTTTCCTCTGCGCTTTTTTCGAGAGACATCCATACGTTTAGAAGAAATGAAAGAAATCTACCGCAGGGAATTATTTATTCTCAGTTTTCGAATGCAATCCATGGAGTAACAAAGACGATGCAGCAGTAGGATAACCAGTTACTGCTAAGTGGAAAATGCTTCGTGTATACAAGCATCTTGACTTTCCGTGGATATGCAAGATGTACGGACCGCTGAATTCCCGAAATTGTGATTGATCTTGTTAGGTCTTCTACATCGTAAGTGGCTTCTTATTTGCATCAACAACATATTTTAGTGAATCTACCAAACTGATGGGGAGTTTATCAAGTGAAAGTGGTAAAAATCTAATCAGGTCTATTTCAAGGTCTATCAAAGATGACAAAGAGAATCACAGAGAGAAAGGGAAGGCCAGGCAACAAAGATCGCGGTTAGAAGTTTGGCTTGCAAAAAGCAAAGGACACAAAATAAACAGAAATTCCGACCGGGGGAGGGCAGTGTCTAGAAGCAAAATATCTGATCAGTCATCTTAGAGACCGCACCCGGGGCCTGAAAGCCTAAGCCCACCAGCGCCTTCTTCGAGGCGTTGATCATGCCTGGTGGACCACAAAGCATGATCTTTGTGTCTGGGGAAGGCCCCGGGAGTTTTTCACGCATAACAGCAGCTGTGACATAGCCCTTCCCATAAGCCCACTTCTGGGGCGGAGTGTCCAACATGTACCAAATCTTCAAGTTTTTCGGATAGGTGGCCGCGAAGGTCTCGAGTTCATGCTTCAACAGAATATCCTCCTCGGCACGGTTGGCGTAAATAAGGCTGATCTCGGTGGTATCCGTGTCATCTTCGCAGATAGCGCGAATGAGCTGGTACATAGGGGTGATTCCAGTCCCGCCAGCAATCATTCCAATCTTCTTGCAAATACCTTTCTTGTAGCGCATAGCACCTTTAGGGCCACGGAACTGTACTTTGTCGCCCGCTTTCAAGTTGGCAAGGTATTGACCGGTAAGCAGGCCATCGGGATAGCACTTAATCACCAATTCCAGTCGTCCACGGTCCAGGTTGTTGGAAGTGGGGGTATAAGACCTAGAGACCGATTGTCCATTAATGGTCGCTTTGATGGCAACATGCTGGCCGATGGGGAGCCCTATCACATCCGTACTATTCGGGAGGCGAAACACAAAGCGATAGACGTTCGGGGCCAGTATAACCTTGCTGACCAGAGGAAGAGTCTTATATTCTTTCGGGTGAAGGAATCCTGGAGTGAGGTGGGGGTTTTCCTTTGCGAGTGCGGTCCTGTGGATTCGTGGCGGATATTTGGTGAAACCAGAATCAATTTGTGTGAATTTGGAAAGTCCGGATCCAATGACAGTGGCAACTAAGGCAGAGAGCAGAGCCGCTGCGGCGAATCCATTGACGAAACCGCCCTGGGGCAAGTGAGGGACGGTGATCCTGTTTGACGTGAGCTGCGAAAGCCCAGGAAGCGTAGTCAGGAGATCCTGCAGGTTGATGTGGCTGCGAGCGGCAGTAGACGCAAAATATAGCGAGACCATTCCACCGAGGGAACCGGCCGTGATGGCAAGCGTACGAGTGGCGCTCGGCCGTACCGTCCCAACCTCCTTGGTAGGTGTCTGTTGGATAACGCGCACAGCAGTCGGGCGCTTGTACTGGACAGCATCCTTCAGGGCGCCGATAAAGTATGTCTTCAAGATCTCGTTCGCGTCTTCAGAGTGCCCAACGTCTTCGTATGCGGCAGTTGCGTCTTGTCCAGCGACATCAATCAGAACATCTGCTCCGCCGGGATGGTCTTGCACGTATTTCGTAATGTCGTACACTAAGGACACTTGGGTTCAACAAGAATATTCGAAGCACAGAAGACGAAGAGAGGATCTTACCTTTTCCATGGATGGCAACCCACAAGTCATTCTTGCTCTTATGGGCAGCAACATCTTCCAAGCTAAATTCTGTCATCTCGAAGTCGATCTCGAAGTCGGGCTCTGTTGAATACACTTTGTCCAAGAAAATCAACAAGGGTTCACAAATCTCTCTTATAAGACCAGTCAGGTATAGAGAACGGGGACTACTCGGCACAGCTAGTTGCACCGGTCAGCTTACTTGCTTGTCTTCCGCGGTTAATCGGCTCCACTTTGCCGCGTGAGGTCTAGATCCAGAAGATAAAAGTAGACTCGAGCTTCCTCTCTCAATACCGCGGAGAATCAGCAACTCGAGGCGCCCCGTCATTTAAGACACTTTCCACTTCCGAGGTTTTTTTCTCCGAGGTCAAGGAAAGTCACCAATCGGAAAAGCGGTAGCTTTATCATCCAAATCTTAATGGCCGAGGATCTCAATAAAGCGGGCCTTTCCAAACTTCCGAGCTTGTGTGATTCCAGAATGTCCAATTGCTGTAATCTAACGAAAATGCCTAGACACATGCTGTTGTATATAAAGATTCGATCTGGAGGATGTTCTTTTTCCATTACGTCTTATCCGCTCCTATCTACTCTTCCCTTTATTGAGATTGCGACGCAGCAAATCCGACCATGCCCTCACAGACATTCGTCCTCCTTGGAGAGGATATCTCTACTGCCAAAGACATTGACATCGATACTTCACAAAGCATCGATGAAGTGAAACACTTGATTGCTGCTCATTTTGCCATTGTAGAACCAAATGGTTAGTGACTCGATCCCCGAGAATACAATCTGAACCTATCAACCCTCCAACTAGTAAACTTTTTTGTTTCTGACTCCGGACAAATACATTCAGGTATCGGCTTCCAGGGTAAAGACACTGTCCTCACGGAGACATCGGAAATTGTCGCTGCGGCCGGTCCTGTGCCCATTACGATTGACGGACATGCTGTCCGTGACCCGCCCTGTCCCAGGACCCTACCCTTCGTTGGGACATTCTTTGAAGTTTATCCAGATCATCTCGGCAACCACCAGCGTCTTTTTGAGCAGTACGGACCTGTAATCAAGACAAGCAACATGGGCCGTGTCACGTACCAGACAAATGACCCCAAGATTACCGCCGTTGCCTTCTCCGAGTCTGATTTCTTTACCAAGAAAATCAATGAGTCGCACCCGTTGTTTGCCCTAAAGACTCCGTCTGCAGGGGTATTCCTCGGCGATACTGATACTGAGGAGTGGCGTTTGGCCCACAAGTTTCTGCCTCCCGCTCTCGGGCCCAAGGCGGTTCGTCATTACGCTCCAACTATGCAGAAAACGGTTGAGGATTCGTTCAAGGTTTTTGACTTGCTAGACGAGCAAGACGAGGCCTGGAATGTTTACCAGCATATGCTGAAGCTGGGTTCTCAGGCGGTTGGGAAGCTCACCCTGGGCTTGGACTTCCAGCACTTTAACTCTCCTGATGCCCCGGTTCATGAAATGGTGCACAGTATTGCAGAGCTCCTGTCGTTGAACAAGAAAGTTACATCGAAGGGCGACTGGTACAGCTCTCTGCCATTTGGCGATCCCAAGCGTCTCAAAGTCTTGAAGGCTCGTATCGAAGAAATGGTGGATGAATCTATCCAGAACGCCTCTCGAGGTGGAGTGGATGATCTCCCGCTGCAAGATGCAGCTCTGACTGCGAGTAACATGGTTGGTCAGTAGTCTAATAGGGTCGAGAGTCCGATATTGCCGACAGAAGAACTAATCTTTGTAATAGATTATGCGGTCCGTGCCACAGACAACAAAGGTGAAAAGCTACCCAAATCCAGTTTGGTGTGGGCACTCGTCGTTGCCACCGGTGCAGGGTTCACTACCACAAGTTCCCTTCTCTCGTGGCTCATCTACGGGCTTTGCACGTATGAGGGCATGCAAGAGCGACTTCTCCAGGAGCTGATTGATCACGGCTTTGATGAAAACACTCAGATGACCGCAGAGCTCACAGATAAATTGGACTTCCTTGACAAATATATCAAAGAGACTCAGCGTCGGCACAACCCGTCCTTCCAGCCCGGACGTACTGCCAAGGTTGACCTTGTCCTCCCTGGGGGATACAAATTGCCGAAGGATTCAGTTATCATCCCTGCACTTCACCACATTCATAACAATCCAGCGCTCTGGGACAATCCCGCCCGGTTCAATCCGGATCGATGGGACACGGAAGAGGTGAAGAACAGACACAAAGCCGCTTATATTCCATTTGCCATGGGACCCCGGATGTGTATCGGGTTCAACTTCGCTCTTCAGGAGATCAAGGTTTTCCTGCCCAAGCTCATTTACCGCTACAAGTTTTCCCGGGAGGGTGACGGGCCGATTGAATATGACCCCATGTTCCAACTGATCCGACCGAATAACCTTTACGTGCGTGCGGAAAGACGGGTCAAGTGGCCACCAAAATCGAGCAAGAGCAACATCGCCTAAGCCCGGAGGTTTGGGTTATACTGGAACTACTGCACAGAAAAGGACTGAATATTGATCCTTTATATTGCACTTGGAATAGAATGCACCGAAATACTTTCTGCCCACATGTTGTGTCACGTTCGCTACTGTTGTACCGTATTTGTTATCCATTCAAGAATCATTATGAACTTTTGCTTGCCCATTTTTCCCTCTGCAGATTCAACCAGATTCAGATAGCCACCTAATATGTAGGGTCGGATCAAGATGTAGCTCGTCTCAAGATTACGGTGTAGAGTGGGCGGTCTTACGTAAATTTCATCTCGTCTTTCTTTAGTTGCGTTTGATTGGGTCTACCCTGCAAGGGAAACCTTAGCCAAAGCGTCTGGTACATTTGGACAATAAATAGAGGGCTCGGTAATGGTGATATCAGATCCTGTACGTATAGATGGACTGTGGCGGGTTCAAGGCTTTGAGGCCAGTTTGAACATTATCCACCTGGTGCAAGAGTTTTGATCTCAGCATGACCAGACTAGAGGCTACAAGGGAGTCTGATATTATTTTTTGTGCCGTGCGATGTGGTTCTAGATAGCAGGATCAGAGACTATCCTAGAGCAACGACGTTCGCTGACGACACTCTCCGTCTCTCTACCGTATGCAGTCCAATTTCCGAGACAAGTAAGGCTTCATAGGCAACGCTTTGGTTATGCTCAACAAGGTAGTTTCCTTCCGGAAGCATCTGTGGTACTAACTGGGACCTCGGTGCTCATTCTATTGGCAATAACATGGCTCACGTTCCCTCGGCAGCACTCACCCGAGAAAAGCAAGTGGGTATTACGGATAGCAGAAAGCAAAGACTAGCCCCTTACAAATTTCGTAAATGCGAACCGAGCCTATAGGCACTGGGACGTCGCAGTCCGTAAGGGAGGATAAATCCGATAGTGCACAGGAAATGGTTAACATAGGACCTCGGCCTTGCGGCGACCCATCTTTCGCCGCCTCGGAAATCACATAGGACATCGAGTTTGAAAAAAAAAAAATCGAAAAAAAGAAAACGACAAGAGGAAACTATAAGCAATAAGAGTCGCACTTGCCTTGGTCGATGACTGCCTTACTGATATTTTATTAAATTCATAATAGTATACCGACCTGTACAACACCACATTCTACGCTCTAGTCTACCCCAATATTCTCTCTCCTACCGCCTCAGAATAGTCAGCACGATGGCCGGAGAAAACCACCAAGGAAACGATGCCGCGTCGTTTGGTCTTAGGACACAATTCAACGAACAGTCTGTACTACGCAAGTCTCTGTCATCTGAGCTGCAAGAGTTGGTGGACAATGATGAGAATTATGAGTATGCCTGCCCTACTTAGTAAGTTTTCTTTATCACTCCTTACAAAAGGAATAAATATCCTCAAAAGGGATTCCTTACCATTTCTGTCTGAATCTTGGGTACTATCCCAGTTTATACAATATTGTCAAACACGGCGGTGGCTCCTCGGGTATTTTCAACCCGGTTCTGATATCCAACGCTTACGTCCCTATGCCTCGATTCACCATAGGTTTAGTACAAATACTGAAATAGTAGACAGCTCCCCAGGTACACCCGTCACTCCATATCGATATATCGCCTATACTTCACAGATTGGGACCATACTGCACTCTGCTCGGCGATATGCCGCCCACGCTTGCACTATGACAGAGCATTTCCGATCTGCAGAGCGCCCGTACCTGTCTCGCGGAGTATCCGCTATCTCGTGGGCTTATGCAATCTACGATGTAGTACATGAATGTCACCAAGCATATTTGCGGAACCTCGACGTTCTTACGCTGCCGAGAACGGCATGGGCGGACGCGCGGGACTCTAACATTCCGTCGGTTACTAAACATCGCGCGGTTGTCAATGCGCCGAGGTCGTCAGCACAGGCGCTTGGAAGACAGCCCGTCGGCTGGGAAGATGACAACGGTGGTGTAGACGACCTGGAACCCTGGCCGGCCAGGCACATTCCGTTGACCGATGACTACCGCGTCGTCACGGTAAAGCGGGCAATATTCCAGGGTCTAGCAAGCATTGCGCTGCCCACGTTCACGATACACAGGATTATCAAGTATTCCGGAAGGTATTTCAAGAGCAGTAATACTTTATTGGCACGGTCCTGTATGCCTGTCGGAGTGAGTTTCCCCAAAATTCGAATGTTCCAACTCTCGATGGCTAATTCTGTCATGCTTAGCTGGGGTTTTTTGCCGTCCCATTTCTCCCGTATCTCTTCGACGGGCCTGCTCACAGTCTTGTCGATATAGGCACGAACATGGCAATCTATACTCTCAGCGACAGGAAATAGCGCCCATCCTGTGCGACGCTCACGCACAGCGCCCCCATTGAGAGGCAAGTGAGCGTGAGCTCCGTTATGGAAATGCAAGGCATAGAATACCGGTGCAAAATACGACTCATGAAGGTCTTCCGACTGCATTCCTTGACGGTAGACATCAGTATTCAGCCAAAGCTATTTGACTTTTGGAGCTATTGGTGATCCTACACCTGCGAAGGAGGTTAGCTTCCTTAACCCTGGATGGGTCATATGTCTGCCATATATCTCATTGAGTAAATAATATGTGGGGGCTGTATAAGTCCGTCTATTCCCTGTGTCTCGTATTGCCCTGCGTCGCTATTACTTGAAACATTTGTAGAGCCTGCTGTGTACCGCGTGTTTCCTACGGCGGAAATTACTCGCTCTACGTCGCTTCGTTGACGCTAACTCTTGATTTCAAGGTGATCACTTTTGTGGCAAGGATCCGCGGAAGTAAATACCTCGGGAACTTCATGCCGACGAAGAACGTACCCATGGCAGAGCCTGTCTCGCGAGGAATTCCCGGCCGATTCCGTATCATGCTAGCTATTTATTGTCCATTCCTTCCCCCGGTATAATTTAATACGAACAATGCCAAGGAACCTTGTATCTATCTTACTTTCCATATTCTGGATCAAGATGTCCACAGTAACCACCATCAGCATAGCCTTCCTCCTTTTCTTCGTCATTCTGGTCGGAAAGCGCGTTTTCTACAATGCTACTGTCACACACCATCCCCCTCCCTTAGCTGTGCCCCGACTCTTCTGCCCTACTACTCTTCTTAATTTCAACGGTGCTGATGGCAAGCCCGTTTATATTGCAGTTCGCGGGCATGTGTTCGATGTAACGCCATGTAAACATTTTTACGGGCCGGTAAGTTCAATATTCCAGCGTGCTTTCTAGACGGCCTCAAGAATGGTAGCTAAGACTGAAAATAAACCTCAGGGGGGTCCATATGAAAATTTCGCAGGACGGGATGCTTCCCGTGGGTTGGCGTTGCAGAGCTTCGATAAAGAAGTGCTTACACAAGATCTGGAAGGGCCTTTGGACAATTTGGCTGATATCAACGCCACTCAGTTGGCCAATCTTGAGTCCTGGGAAGAACACTTCTCAAGAAAATACACGGTAGTAGGCTGGCTGGTTGCTGAAGACCACCAAACGTCGTCCGCCCCCGCAGTTTTCACCTGAGGCTCAACCTCTGAGGGTTCACAATTAGTGCACTGGGGTTATGAGAGATTCCAGTCGAGTTTCGAACATTCTTAGTTGGACCATACCGACTTTCCTTTGGTGATTGAGGTTACTATCCGCAATATATCGGTCAATACCGCAGGGATTTGCCCGGCACAGTAACTCGGGCAAGGTTGATTAGTGGATGGAAAGGATGTAACTACTTGCCTTGTCATAGTATGGTCAATACTTTCGCATTTAGTATTTTATATAGATAGCAAATGGTGTTTTGGGGTGTTTCACTTTGGCAGGAATTACGTTGAATTGAATAGTTCATTAATCCACTTTCGACTCGCCCACTCGACAAGGAGAACGCGGGGATACAGTAACTGGGTGTCAAAAAGTAACATGGCCCCACATACACCCAGCCTCCTTGCAAGTTGAGAGTAGAGTAGGTATCAGAACTTTCACAGCCACCGACTAGCATGAAGCTGAAAAACTATCTGTATCTGATTGTATTTGCTTCTATTCACCTGCATTCCCCCTTGTTTTCTCCATCAATATGTTTAATATTCCGCTTCCACAGGCACAAAATCCAGTACGGGAGCCAGTTTTGTGGTATCCACAGGAGCCGTCATTATACCCTTCTTGGAGAGTGCAACAATTGTTGGAACAATGTCAAAAAGTCGCAGGAAGAATGGACTTCGTGACACTTTCATATGGCCTTCCTAGGGTATTGAACTCATTTCTTTTCCAATTGCATTACACATGTTAATCAGATTGTTATATTAGCCGCAAGATGACGTCGAAAACGGGTCAGCGTACTAGTATGAAGATTGTGAGAAACACTTGAGGATTCAGATATCCGCGACCAGGATTCAATACCGGATTTAATATCTGAAATCTGTATATCATGTAGCACGGGCGATGCTAAAATACATAGCCATTTTGGTAGCCGATAAACCGTTTTCGCAGAATATATCGTTGCGCTCCGCTGTTCAGGAGATAACTCAGTCCGTTTACCACGACTACCCCTTATTTCTTTGCGAAGTTGAAGCATTTTGTGCATGAGAGAATCAGATTAAAAAGTCGCGAGGGGGGTCAACGCGAAAAACGTGCCAGAGTTACTAATGTAACTACAGACTTTCTGACCAGCATGTATATCATGGTCTCAGTTGACATTCACTGTGTTTGCCAAAAACAGAAGAAAAGCAGTATCAAGTGAAGGAGCGGCCAACAAAGCCGTCTTTGAGCTCTTTCCTTTATTGGAAAGCTGTTACCTACACAAATTTTTGATGCGTCTGAGCTGTATATTGAGGCCAATGCAACTAGCCTTGCATTTAATATGGCTCTTATTAATCAATACAAACGCGGGTTTCTTGCGCATTGCTAGTGGAACGAGGTGGTAAAAAAAAGAAAAATTAGTAATCTGAGCGAGTGGAGCAGTCAAGTTATTTTTGACATCCAGTGGAACCCTGGATAACGCCAAACTGTCGGCACGGACCCGACCCTACATTGTCTTCACTACAAAGATTCCCACTGGCTAAAGTATTCTCCATGTATCAGCCGAGGTGAGATCTTAGCATATTGCTCAAGCCGAAAATCACGATCGTGACTCAAAAAAAGCATCTAATAAGTGCAAGGATTTTCCTTTTCGATATCGCGATTCTTGGAGAAAAGTGATGATTGGGCCTTAAATCATTGTCCATTGATTATTATTGCCAAGGCAAAACTCCGTGCGAGCGAACTGTTTTTATCCGATCTAGAATGCCAATGAGTTTTAAACTAATTGCTGATTGTTCATCAATAGAATATCCCTTCTTTCGCCAATTGTACATCATTTCAAGATTCTCGAATATACTCGCTGGCAAAATCCCCCTTTTTCCCTGTACACCTCGGGATCTAGAATGCATCTACCGCGGGGCCTTGTGCCCTTCTTATGTAATCCAAATGCGCCCCACTCACTACCGAGGAAAAGCATCCAATCGGGTTTTAATCGAAATAGAGAAAAGCATGTTAGGTTAATATAATGAGCTCAGTGCTGAACACGATGACATTAGTCAACATTCCACATATGCCACTTTCAAAAATGGTGGCCTTTTTATAGACATTCCTAGACAGGACGATATCAATTGGACATTGTGCAATTTGAACGAAGATACCAAAACTGGAGAAAAGGAAGAGGATAGTCCCTTATTAGGACCTCTGTTTATATGAGGTCTGCTTCGCAGACAAGATATCCGCTGATAGTTTCGACTGGTATGCAGTGCTCGTTCGTTTCTCTTTGCCCGTCGTCTTCTCTCGTTGATCAAAATAGCACTCGAGATAAGCTCGAAGCGGCCTAGCATGCACGGGCAGACCTGCATGCTGATGTACGTGATTATAGCATTTTTCAATTGCAGTGGTAGTACCGTCCTTTGGTTAGTGAATTTCAGACTTTTTACACAAATATTTAATCTTGATACAAAGGCTAGGAGATTTGAATTCTATTCCCAATCGTAAATCGAGAAAATGAATAATAATAATCGGAGTAAAACGATCCTGTTGTGGCCGTTCGGGTGAGCTGGTTTCTCCTATTATATCGATCGAACAGATGTAGTATGTCATACGAGAACAACAGCCATTCCAACAATAATAATGGCGGTTGGAACGGCTATTTCGTTCACAATATGACCCTCCATGGCCTGCCTATATAT
Source organism: Penicillium sp. S1701 (assembly GCA_023626415.1). Classification (NCBI taxonomy): domain Eukaryota; kingdom Fungi; phylum Ascomycota; class Eurotiomycetes; order Eurotiales; family Aspergillaceae; genus Penicillium; species Penicillium sp. S1701. Next base: position 48,139 of record JAMAGY010000047.1, read on the forward strand.
TACAATTCACTATTTTGGCGTGTAGCTAGTGAAATGGCATAGGATGTTCGAAGCAGTACGGTCGGTACGTGCAGGTCTAATGGGGCAAAAGGATGAGGGCAAACAACACCCCAACAAGGCCTATGTGCCAGCACTCTCTCGAATAGCCTGGAACTCGTGGAATTGACAGGATGATGCTAAACATGCAATCTAAATGAATGTATATAAGCTCCCTTCCAAATTAGGCCAATTTCCTTACATAATCCCTATGCTGGTGGGCAGGCTGATACTCCCCACTACACTAGTATATTGTTTCGAGACGTTTCGAGTTATCTACAGATTCCGAAGCACAGGGTTACATGGAGGAACCACATATTCCAGGACACGGCGTCTTAAAACTCTTAAGAAATATGGCTTTGGAAATTTTCAAATTTTAGTAGTATAAGAGAGTCATCTAGTACTGTATTGTCTGTCGGCGGGGCTTCCCATTGACTGTCCCCCAAGTGTGTACAGAACTGCCTGAAAAGGTGACCGGGCCTTTCACGAACTGCTGAACTCCATCATGGTCTCTTACGTATATGCCAGAGGCAATATTTCTCATTGGCTCTTCCAAATTTGGCGGATCCCCCCATTCCCACGATAGAATGCCCCCGTATTGCTTGGGCAAGTTTTGTGGGTCAATGTAGGTTGACAGAGTCATCTCAGTGTCTGAAGGAGACAAAATGAGTATTTTTGAGACACTGGCCGGATCAAACCATTTTTTCATGATTCCCCACGCTTTCACAAAAGATGAAGGGGCACCGACAATCTCTCGCAAATATTCATGTCAGAAAAGTCGGGTCGGGAGATCAGAATTCTTTGATACAGAAGACTTACAAATATATGACCCAGTGTCTCCGGATAATGAGCCGTTGCTATCGAGATCGCCCCTTGGAGGTATTTTTTAATCTTCCAAAAATGACCCAACCCCATGCCCGTGATATCGATGATGTGTGTCGAAGCTGAAACCGGAGCCCTGGAACGGGAATCAGGTAATTCGCAACACAGGGGAATCACGAATTTCAACATATTTTCATATAGGGCATGGAAGGCGAGAATATGACATGGCAAATTCTGTGCTTCGGAGACAGTCATCATCGTAGAGGTGTGTTTATACTTCGATATAAAGGCCTCCAGCCTGTCAGGGGTAAATTGTTTCATAGGGAAGACGTAAAGTGGAAGACCCTCTCGATCACAGCGTCCTGTCCATTGAGCGTACTAGGAGAAACTGTCAGCAGTATTCAGCAAAACGCCGTTCGAGGACATGTCTAGTGTGTGAGCGAAGATGCAAGAGGCAAGTATTGAACTGACCATCTTCCGGTAGTCTTCGTAACACTGCACATCCATGTGAAGATAAAATTCGCTGATGGCATGATTCACCCTCCAATCCTGGACAACGCGAAATCGATCGATGGCTTTGTTGAGATCTAGATTGTTTGCACGTAGAAAACGCCTGAGTATTTTCGTTAGCCCAATTTTCTGGGTGCAATGTCCCTAAAGGAACCCGCTAGTGAAACATTTTCAGCTCACAAAAAAGTTGTATCGTCGACAGCTGGTTGCCCATCCTCCAAGAGCTGGCAGTAGCCATTCTCTTTGGCATAGTATCTGAACACTTTTAATGCTTTTTCTTCTTGTGGTGATAGCGTGTTCGCACCATTCGTGAGCGTTGAGTCCTTAGTACGGTGCGGTGACATATTGACGAGAACTGAAGGAGAGGAGAAGTCGAAGGAAGGTCTTTCGTCTTCATTATTAAAAGGCATGGTGATGGCCTTTACCCATATGCTTGTCAATACCCTTGTAGCACGAGATGTATTGATTACCGTTTACCAGCGGTGTCGCGCGGCGAAAAACGCCTACCTCGGCTGGTGGGTAAACCCCTGGTTCTACCAATCGGCACGCTGAATAATTCCTCGGATTTCTCTGTTGGCTTGCGATCTAAGTAGTCGCCCCGCCAGCAGTTCCAGTATTGGTACTCCTGCTTCGAAGAGGGAAAAAAAAAATTTGGCGCATCACCTCTATTTTGAAAGAAATCCAAACCGGTAAATCGGCCCAGGAGCTAGACAGACATGAAGAGGTGAGATATACCTTATCTAGTGGTTGACTATTTCCCCCAGCTTAGAAGCCACTCGAATAAGAAGCAAGTATGATCACAAGTCTTAGGTATATTAAATATCGGGTTGGCTTGATTGAGACACAGCTTTGGTAGTACAACATCCGTCAGTCGAATAATGACGAGAGTGCGTTTTTGCTCGGCTCCGACAAGGCTCGGAGGACGATATATATAGTCATGGAAATATTAGCTGAAACACTCGTGGATGTATAGGTGACGTAGCGTAGTACACAGGATGGCTTCACTTTTCGCCCTGCGTCCTCTCAAACACAAATCACAAATTAAGAAAAATAGTGGCGAGAGTAACCACGGCGATGATGCCCATGATCCATTGCCCCCTTGCTGGCTGAATGATAAATTCGCCTTATCCAGATACCACAGTTCCATGAGTATACCAAAGTCGCATAAAGAGAAATAGAATCAGTGAATAACGGTGGCTCGCATTTGGCTCTCGCCGTCAATAGCTCTGGTCTATCCGTATCTATGTTCAATCACGAAAACCCGCCCTGGCTTAGAGAAAGGGAGCCTGCTAAACAAGACAGTGTGTGATACTTAAAGGATATGGGACAAATATAGTAAATCACCAATTGATATAGCCAAGTATAGTACTGAAAAAATGCCCAATCCTGCCGTCATTATCTGTGCTTCCATAAAACTACGACCTATCTACAGTAGGAAACCTACGACTGGAGGTCCTAAAAAAGGGATGTCAAACAATTCTCCTGTCACCTGGAAATGCACATCAAATGATGGATAGCCTACAAGGCGCAGATTGTGCACTATTTACATAACAATATAAGCCCTGGAAGACTGGTCAGGCTCTGGAACAATAGCAATACCGACGCATAAGCTGCTGGAGTACAGTGCAGGGGCTTTATAGAAGAATACGACGAAGCCTTAATGCGGGTGGCTGGGCTTATTTCGTCCGGAATAACATCAATCAGGAACTAGTGGAAACATGCTCCATAGATTATTGGCGGAACCTTCAGTGTCATTTATCTCAATAGCTCGTGGAGATATCGAAGAACCACACGAAGAGACATTCGGGGTAGATGTCGGCCAAGGCGGATGTAAATGGCTGTCGGGTTTGATAGAGTCGGGTGTTGCAAATTCTACCTCGTTAAGGGGATCTAGTTCGTTGAATAGGTGTTGATCGTAGTCGTCGGTCGTAATTAAGTTTATCCCATCTAGAATGGAGAGTGGTGAGGTAGGAAAGGAAGTGGCCGAAGCTGACATGCGCCCTAAATTGGGTTTCGATTGCCGTAATTTTGATCGTGTGGATTCAAAATAGGATGGTGGCAGACATAGCATTTGTCGAGAGGTTTCTGCTAATTGTGCTGGTGTGAAAGACGGCGAAGCCTGATAAGGATACCCCCAACTGGGAAGCTGGGAGGAGAATTGTGCTGAGGCTTTCTCTTCATAAGACATGTCAACAGTATCATCTGAATGATTTTTTTGGTGCTCCCCCGTTTCATTCAAAGCACCAAGCCGAAAAAGTATATCATGTATCAAAGGGTGGCCATCGGCTTCCTGTCTGAGCGGCTCGCCGGGCCAGCTCTTGCCTTGAATAGCCAATCGATACATTTCCCGTAACCCCTTAATTAACCAACATTGTTGCTGTTCGAGCATTTCCACATATCTAGAAATTCAAATTAGGTACGGGAATACTGACAGCCTAGGGCCCAAAATACCATACCCTCTTGGACGATTTCTCGGAGGCATTTTTCTTTTCCCAAAGACACAAATAGTATCATGAGTCTCACACCGACTACAAGGCTGCGTGCCATCGCACTTTACGAGTCAGTACCATGAAACATGCGTTTTCCTCCAGCTTCCTGGGTATCTTACCTTCGCTTTCCTCAGTCTACAATTGTCACATGCTTTAAGGACCCTGGCCCGAGAAGGGCGGTCCTGGTCCATATTGGCCGAAGTTGACACCTTTGCTTTCTTCTTGTTGTTTGTGAGAGTGGCCCTATTTGCGAAGTATAGGAAGTAGACTGGGCGAATTGTGTTGCGTAGAATAGTAGTTGGTATTACAAGAAAAAATATTTCTAGGAAAATGAGACATTCGATTGGGTGCGATGGCACTTATACACGGGAAAAAGGAAGCACCAGTTATAAGCATGATGTCAAGTGTCTTTAAGGGATGATATAATGGTTTATGCCGGTCTGAATGTCGTAGTGGATTTTGGACCGCGGTATGTGGCTCCGAGAACCGAGGAAGAACACCTCGGAAGCAAGTGTCCCAAACCGCGAAAGCATCATTTTCGCTAGCCTGGCTCAGGTCCTGTCAAGCGGACACAGTTACTGTATTTTTAGCCTTCCGTCCATTACAACCTTTAACCGTGGCAAATTTCGCGGGTTTTAAACGTGATAATTTTCGTCCTCTGTAACTAAGGTTAGAAATCTATTGTCAAAGGACCGACCAATTCAACGGATATCAAAAAAACTTGTCAACAATACCACAAAGTAATTTGTCTTATTTTTACCAGCATCCTTTTTAACCCAAAAAAATCTGACTGTTATTACTATTATATCAACACTGACACTAAGAATGGCAGAGAATCCATTCGTAGAATTTCCAAAGAGTGGTTTTCTCTGTCTGGTGCATAATTATTTTGATTTTGTATAGATCAGATTCTGAATAATAATTGAGACAGCAATCTCTGTTTTATCTACCTGGATTTTACAGATTTTTATATTAGACTAAGTACCGCAGATAGAAAATATTATATTAAGATATACATTCGAACATGTGGAAAGTGCTTGATGAACTTATGTCAGTGCCATTTGTCAACCCCTACAATCGTTAACTTAGTTTACAGCTTTATTGGGGTCCTTTAGAACTGACCATTTTCCCTATTGTTATCCCACTGTTGTTTCCTCATTGGAAATGATAAATCAGGCGATACTAGCCAGATCTGCTATATAGTGATTTAAATATATCTAACAGTCGCACTGTAGTGCATCATAACCAGCAGAGAAATTCGGTGGGAGACAGAATCCAAGTTGTCGTTACAAGAAGTGGCTCCTAGTCCGTCCCTGGAATTACCTGGCTAAGCGATATCCCCTCCATCCGCGAAAATCAACCAGTTTCAAGCGATCCTGCAAATTCAAGTCCCATTAACTGCGGGGAGAACCGCACTGGCTTGCCTCTCCTCCGCCTCCTTACCTTCTGTTGATGCTCACGGAATTGGCATGGTACGTCTACTAGTGCTTAAAGCCCTAAACTCTGAAAATTGACTTAACCTCTTCAAGGAACAAACGCTCTACGATATCGGTGAGAGCATAACCCAGCTCGCACCTCACTTCTTTTCCAATCCTTATTCCTCCACCCCCACCCCCACCACCTCCTCCACGATACCGTCCGCGGCCGAAACAAGGGACCTCCTAAAGAGCATCCTCAACGTCCTCTCACGAACCCGCGGCTGCCATTCTTACTTGTTTTGGACGCTCTTGAACAAGTCCCAGGATTTGCTGCAGGACAGCCACATTCCCGCACCACTTTCCACACCCAGCGAACAACCAGGTGTCGAACCCTTTCAGCCCGAAGTGACGGCGGAGGAGCAGGAGACTGATAATTCTCCTACTCAAGCCCAAGCCCATACTCATACACAGATGCTGCAGCAGGCTCAGGCAGCAGGTACGGAGTGGACCTACGTTCAAAGTGCTGATACGATGTAACGATCATTTGCAGTATAGGGTGTACGGAATTCAACACTGTTTTACAGGGCTAACAATGAGGTTGATACTTCCAAGAATTAATGCAGGAACTGCCCCCACCCAGAACAACTCACATCCAGTGGGAAGTTAGAGCTGAAACAATATTGACCTCATTAAATGGCGGTCTTCGCACAGACATCATCAGCTATAATATCCGACAATTTCCCCTCTATCGTGGTAGAGAAGGTCTTTAAAGCGGCCTTAACTGCTTTATTATGGCAGTATGATTGCCCAAAAAATACATACATTTCATTCAGAGCCTTTGCAGAGGGATGAAGCAACATGCCATCCCAGCCTGATTCTCAAAATCGTAGTAAATAAAATATTATATTCAGACTACTGTACAGTTAAGGAATTTTCGTTACAAGTCGGTTTCCTTGCGTCGTTTCACCCAAAGGCCGATGTCAAGAGCAAACCGTCGGCGGCAGCTACTTTCACGGCGTGCTTAAAAAGAAACGCGGGTGTAGGGAAGTATGTTGGGTCTCATGTGATGGCTGGGGAAGTATATTGGGATAGTGAAGAGAGTTAAAGGGGCAGATCGATTCGGTATTCGTCGAATTCGAACATCCAAAACGATGAAGCGTATTTAATCTCTCCCTAATGATAATTGTGGCCTACCGACCTCAACCTTGGATCGCTTTGTAAAAGTGAGCTTAATGGGAAATGGGAGCAAGCCAGAATATTTGTGAAAATGGTTTACAAGTGACGCCTCTGCAAAATTCCAACAAGACTTCCCTCGTCTTAGCTCGTGAAGCGTTGTCAGTCATATACTCAAAGATCAGTGGGAGAACCAGATTGACATGACTATTGAAATAACGGCTTTTGACTAATTTCACAAACCGCAGCTCGTTGCTATCTCATTCTTCGGGGAACAAATACCCAAAAGCAAAATTGAAATCACCTTTGAAATAACACCAATTGAGTAGTTCGGCAAGCATTAGCTCTTAGAAATTTCATCATTCAGAGTGGATACCCGACCTGTGTCCAAGCTTTTCTGATTTCTGTTTCGCGCTCACCGGCATTGAGAATAGTGAGGTCAGGAAACTCCTTGAAGCTTGCATTTGGCCTGAGCTCCCGACAAGTTAGAGCCTTGTACCAAGCAGGGCCAGCAGTCTCCCAGGCATAGCCCCCAATGATCGTAGCAGCCAGGTAAAAGGCTTTGGGATACCCGAGTTGATATGAACACCTCCACGGTCCACTGATGTCGGAAGTTTTTTGGAAGTCCTTCCAGTGTGCTGGTTGAGAATCTGACCCCACTCTATTGTCGGAATAAGCTGCCCCAGGTGCCTTCCTGTCTCGCAAAGCTCTGCCGTTACCTTACCCCAGATGCCCTCCCCGATAAGCCAATTAGCCTCAGCAGCTGTCTGTGGCCTTCCGGGACTTTCCCCCATTGTTTGATCATCATTCCGTAGACGTCGGCAATTGATTCATTTAGAGCACCACTTCGGTTGGTAATCGAGTGTGCTTGGATACTCCACCACTCCATGAGCACAGCCTCCATCTTCCTAGCTCGATAGATGCTGTCTGGTTTACCTTTGCCACCTTCCCTTGAACCTCCCGGTAGATTCGACAAGCTGTTGAATGCGTCCCCGCCCATCCTCCGTAATTTTCTCGTATTCCTCTGAGCCTCGGGCTGTCCACCGAAGCACAAGTAACGGTTTCTTACCCCATCAAAAAAAGGTGCTCAAAAGAGAGTGCTCAAATAAGAATGAATAGAGCAGGCATGTGTTACAGTACTTTGTTTTTTGCCTTTTTCATATGTTATGCCGAAGGCGCTTAAGCCTCACAGATCTGGGGGGGGGGTGATAGTCACCATCGCGAGAGCACTACTGCAGGATGCAGGCCTACCTAAGAACCTGTGGCCTGAAGCGATCAAAGCAGCAGTTTGGATAGTCAACAGACCGCCCACAAAGCTCAACTGGAGCTGGATGGTTCTATACCAGGAAGCACTTCGAGCCTACCACGACCAACCACTGCGAGTTAATCTGGCGAACCTCAGGCTATATGGATGCAGAGCCTATGTGAGGAAGCAAGGCATTCCAAACGTATCAAAAATGGAACATCGAGCCTCCCCAAGTCTTCTTCTTCCAAACTCACACCCACTTCCGCCACTCTCATCATCGTTCCACCATCAATCTTCAAGCAGTGGTCGAGTGAGATTGAGAAATTTCTAGACACAGACTATCAAAACAATAATCTTGTCGAAATCAAAACCGCCAAGGATATCAAGAGCCCTCGCATCAAGAAGGCCAGGATTGTCCTGGTCAGCTTGACCACCTTCCTGACCAAGACCAACTCCAAAGCCCTGGTTAAATACCGTTGGGCCCGTCTGGTCCTGGACGAGTGTCAGACCCTGTGGGAAAAGAAGGACGTCTCTTCCATACCCTCCCTCAACGCCTACTCGAAGTGGATTCTATCAGGTACCCCAGGACTCGAAGACTTTGCAGACGTCAAGAGTATTGCCACCTTGCTGGGAGCACACCTGGGAATTGACGACGACGGTGACATCAAATCAACCAACAAACGACTGCGCAAAGTTCGTGGCAAATATTCCGCACTTGAGGAACTTCAGCGGTTTCAGCCGGTTCGAAGCGAGGCCTGGTACAGAAACAGACACGAGCACGCCCAACTGTTTCTCGATCGCTTTGCACGTCAGAGCTTCGTCGTGGAATCCACCCCATATGAAACATTCCACGATGCGTACAGGCAGACTCCAGACGAAGAATGTATGTACTTGCTTTTGGCCGGATATCTCGGCGAGCAGCCAGAGCTCCGTCGAATTCCCACGACAGACGATCTGATGCCTCCCGGTCTGAAAGCTTGCTTGAATGGAATCATAGATCATCAAGCCGAGAGATCGAGGACGCTCTTTTGCTCTCCTCCCTTTCGGCCACCGGCCTCAAGTGGCCCCATGGCAATGGAATCTGTGCTGACTTGGTTGGGGAGCTGAAAAGAGAATTCAAGCAAAAGAAGGAATCCCTCAAATATGAATACGAGGATTCGATGAAGGACTACGACGGACAGCATGCCGGAGAATTTTCCATCCTGGCCAAGAAGGAATTGTTAGAGGGTGATTTGCCCCGTGGTTTCGGAGACCCGGATATGTCAGAATACACGGGTAAGATCCTAAAAAGACTCGTCACTCTCATCAACCGCTAGAAATCAAAGAAGAGTTTCGAAGCTATCAACCTGGGAGAAGAGGGGAAACCAGATGACGAGGATGACGCCATCAAACAGCAAAAGGATGCCGAGAGGCGAGCTCTGCAAGCTCAAGTGATCGGCGAAGTTGTTGGTGGCTTGAAAGAGTTGACCAGCCTCAAAAAAGAGCTCCGATTCTGGACCACAGCCCAGCGACTTTCCTCAGCCGAATCGGCAACAGACCTAGTCTCTGAAAAATGCTCGTCTTGCAAGCAGAAGCCTGGAAAAGTCTCCGATATCACGATTCTCCGCTCTTGCGGACATGTCTTTTGCGAGGAGTGTGTGGCCTATCTAGATGAGACCTGCACGGTGCCCAAGTGCTCAGGGGCAGCCGCATCATCCGACCAGATCAAGCCGGGGGACCTTTCCGATTCGGCGGCCCTCAATCACAGTTCAAAGATGAAGAACTTGATCCGGCTTATCAAGGATGAGATCCCCGCAAAGGACCAGGTCTTAATCTTCTGCCAGTACCCCGTGATGTTCGACATGACGTGCGAGGCGCTCAAGGAGGCGGGGATCGGATGCCTCAATTCGCAGCAAGGCAAGCAGCAAGGCAACATGGACGACACATTGGAGAAGTTCAAGAGCAACCAGCCCGAAAAGGGCAAGGACGAGCTCGAGCCGAAGGCTCTCCTCCTGCAATTGGGGGATGAGGCTTTGGCTAGACAGTAAGTGAACCCTTCCAATTACTAAATGAGACGAAACAGGTCAAATTGAACTAACCCATTTCCCTCTACAGGAACTTCCAATGCGCCAACCATGTTGTCTTCGTCAATCCGCGAATGGCCGAGAGCCAGGAGCAATGGCAAGCCGGTATGGACCAAGCAATTGGTCGTGTCCGCCGCCCTGGACAAAAGAAAGATGTCTGCGTGTGGCACCTCCTCGCGGAGAATACCGCAGATGTCACTGTCCTTGAGCGGTGGACCGGCCAGTTCTTGGTCCGCAGGCGGGATCCGATTGCTGTTTCGAAGAAGCGGGAACGGGACGAATGGTTGGGCGAGGAACGCCTTGTTCGTCGAAAGGCCGAGTAAGGCTGCTCGGCGGAGGTGAAGGTGGAGGTGGAGGATGCGATAATTTTTCAATTTGATGTTTGATTTCGAAAGCTGAGGCATGGAGTGGGATATCAGACTGATACAAGTTCCCAAGCGCTGCATTATTGTTACCACATGTTATTGTTATTTTCCAGATTGATACCCATTGAATTATCCTTATCCTCATTTCCAGAAACCTGTTTCCTAGTAATTATGTCTTCGTGAGAGCTTCGGTGTAACCTGAGCTCTAGACATCTAGGGAGTCAGCCTGCAAACACCGGGGAGGCATTTCTAGATAGCTTCTTTCACCGTTGGCTTCATTCAATCTATCCATCTTCATTTCCTTCTCATTGCCTCACCGGCGTGCTTCTGTATGCCCGTAGCTTCTGCCTGTTAGCATGTCTAGTACGTACTCCTAGGAAAGCCTGGTTGAAGTTCAAGTATGAGACATTTCATCTCTCTCATCTTGCGATTACCAGATGAATATTCACACCACCTAGCCTCTCTCCTTACAGCCTAGAAGAATGCTCAATATAACTAAAAAGATTGAACTGCATTGATGCCGATAAATACTCGACTGATCTACTCCCATAAGCAGGAGCCACGTACTGTACATGGTAAAAGAACAGGGCCAAAAAGCCCACGTCTTCTAACCTTTTCGCTCCGCATTCAAGTTGAAAGCGCCGGGCCCTCCTAACCGGAAGCCCTCATTAAAAAAAAACAACATTCCATCAGGTAAACACAAACATTGTCTCACTCTCACGCCGACAACCATTCTATTGCTGCGGTTGCTCGTCCAGCGCGTTGTCCTTGCGCATCATCGTCTCCGGGTTCCACACGGGGGGCTCGACCAGGTTGGTCAGGCCGGCGCTGTTCTCGCAGGTTCCGCGGCCGCTCAGCGGGCCGGGGGCTGGGACCTTGGTGCCGGTGGTGGTGGCGGCGTCCTTCAGTGCGGTCAGGAGGGTCTTGATGGACTCCGGGGTCAGGTCCTCGTAGTAGTCATCGTTGATCTGAACCATGGGGGCGTTGACGCAGGCTCCCAGGCACTCGACTTCGATGTAGGTGAAGAGGCCGTCGGCGGTGGTGTGGCCCGGGGTGATGCCGAGGTGCTCGTTGATAGCCTTGACGATGGCGTCGCTGCCGCAGCCGCCGAGTTGGCAGGGGGTCTGGGGGAGCCAATTGTTAGTTTTTGGGTTGGGGGTTTCCAGATGACAGTTATGTTATGACTGCTGAGGTTGAGGGGTAGGGTGTAGAGCTTACGGTTGTGCAAATCTGCAAGAAGTACTTGCCGACTGGGTCGCGGTTGTACATGGTGTAGAAGGTAGCAACCTCGTAGACACGCATCGGGGGCATCTCGAGCATGCGGGCAACCTCGTTCATGACGCTGATGCTGGTGTAGCCGTGCTGGCGCTGGCCAAGATCCAGCAGGGGCATGACGGCGCCCTTCTTGTACTGGGGAGGGTAGCGCTTGAGGATCTCATCGGCAAGCTTGAGGTTCTGGTCGGAAAACTTGAAGGGGAGGGAAGGGTTGTTCTCCGGCTTGTTGCGGTGCTATTCGATTGAAGTGACATTAGTCAATTGTCCTCATTGAGCCGATTTATCCAGGGGAATCGGGGAGCTGGGGCAGGGCAGCCAATGGCTAGACCAGAGGGGTCGAAAGATCACGTACGACGTGGAGGACATCGCTGCACCGTTGGGGGGCGGCGGAAAATGATCTGTAGGAGGTGGGGAATTGGCGCAGGGCGCGAGTGGCGCGCGAAACGGTGAAGAGTTTCGAGGCCATGACTGAGGAGGGGAGTGAGGGTTGTGGATGTGATGGTGGAAGGGAAGAAGAGCGGATGAAGTTGGAGTTGGGCTTTGCGGGTGGCTGACCAATCACAGCGGGCAGATTACTTCGACATACACTCTCCACTTGCACTGCACACCTTCAGACTTACACACTTAAACACCTTCGACCTCTTTTCTTCATGCTTCAATTCTGTTTCTGATGCACTAAACTATCTACACATTCTCCATCCGATACACTTCATAGGCCACCTCCTCATACGGGTGCGCTTGGATAAGTGCTGCCACCGCATTCAGCATCACCTCACGCCCCAAACACATCACCTCGACCCGCACCTCCTCGCACCGTTCCACCTCTCCAACAGCCCCGATCGCCGGGTTCGAACCCTCATTCGGAAGGAACTGGCCCGTTCCAGTCGTCTGGAAGCAGCATTTGGTATATTTCCCGCCGGGGAACGAGCCTGCGCCTGTTGCGAAGATGGCCTCTTTGCAGGTCTCGGCATTCTCGGTTGGCACGAAGAAAACAAGCTTGTAGCGATCGGCGGGGGAGGTTGAGGAAGACATCTTGCGCTGGGTCGGATGAGATGTATTGGTAGACGTAAGATTCGTTCGTATGCGGGGTCTGAGTTGCCCTGCTCTGTGTAGATGTGTAGCTGTTGTACTTGGAATGGCCGCGGCAATCTGGATCTGGCGCAACTGATATGTGATGTAGTGGGCTGTCTGCTGTTGATACAGACTGCTACTCCTGGTTCTCGCGATAGAGCAGGTCGAGAGGAGTAAACGGGACATTTGTAAGATCCAGCCTGGTTGCAGGGATCGGGTCGAGTGTACCTCTCGTGGTTTACCTTGGCTGACATACTGGCTGTTGATGCCAGGTTTCTGAGGCAGCAAGTCATACTATCAAGTTACTCAGTCACTCTAGTTATACTCTGCCCTAACTCATTGGATCTCGTTTCCCCTTCTTGCATGTGCAGGTTGAATTCATAGAATCAATGTTAGTATATACACAAAATGTTGAATCACAGGGTATCAGATATGTCAATCATCGTCTCATCGCATCACATCACATCACATCTCATCTCATCATCTCTTCATACCATTGTACATCACTCCACGCCCCCAGCCAGCGGCATATGCTCCTTAACATGGCTCTCGATCTTCTTCAGTAGCTCCGCCTTCCTTGCATCAGGAATCCAACTCTGCTGCACACTATTCTCCGCAACAATGCGCCACTCCAAAACCGACAACTTATGCGCCTCCTGCACCGCGCAATAATTATCAAGAATATATCCACCAAAGTAAGCCGGATCATCACTATTAATCGAGAACTTAACACCAGCCTCCAAGAACTTCCGAATAGGAACAGCTTCTACAGACGGCACACACCGCAACCGCACATTCGACAACGGACAAACCGTCAACAAAGTCCCCTCCCTCGCAACCCGCTTCATCAACTCCTCATCTTCAACCAGCCGAATTCCATGATCGATCCGCGTAGCACCGAGTTCTAGCGCCGTACTGATGTAGCTGGGATCACCTTCTTCACCCGCATGCGCAGTGAGCGGGATACCCCGGCCCCGGGCATCGGCATACTGAGCGCGAAACATGTCCTTGGGCGGTCCGACCTCAGAACTTGACCAACCAAGCCCATGCACGACGCCAGCCTCAAAGTGGCCAGCTTCAAGGAACTGCTGATAGACATTTTCAGCATTGGCGACGGGCAAATGGCGCACGAAGCAGAGGATCAAGCGAGTGCTCATGCCGAGCTCGGATTCGGCACGCTGACAGCCCTGTGCGAAGCCGTTGACGACTGTTTCGTAGGCTATGCCCCGGTCGATGTGAACTTGCGGGTCGAAGAAGACTTCCGCGTGGTGTACGCCGTCTGCGTGGGCTTTGCGGAAGTACCACCAGGCTAGATCGGCGAAGTCGGCTTCGTTCATTAGAACGGCCATTCCTTGGAAGTAGAAGGCGAGGAAGTCGTCCAGTGAACTGAAGTGCTCATATCGGGCTGTTAGGGCTGCGATGGAGGCGTAGGCTGGGTTGGTTGCTGGGTCTGGGAGGGTGATGTTGTTGCGGGATGCTAGGGTGAAGATGAGTTCGGGGGACATGCACCCTTCTAGATGAACGTGGTGTTCACATTTGGGGAGGCCGGTGAGGAAGTCGTGGAGGGGGGATTTGCACATGATGGGATGAGAGGAGTGGAATTGAAGGAGGTGAGTAGGGTAGAGTAGACTGGTCAGGGCATCCTGTTTATGTTTATAACTATGGCGGGTGGGATTCCCCCTTTGATCCGCGTGTGGTGAAATGTCCGAGGTTCATTGGATTATTGGATTATCTGGGATGTTCGGGGTGGATCGTGGGTAATTTGGATCCGAATTGAGCGGGGCCGTGGCTCTGGTTTCTTATCTGGACATCCACTTCGGGGATATTCCTTAGAGTATACTAGGGTAGAGTATACTAGGATGCATAGATGGCGATAAGCGGTTTACTTCGGAGGTCTCCGGTTGATCTTGAATGCTCGAGCGAAGCTTAGTTGTACTCCGCATAGACTGAAGTGGAAAGTCCAGGAGAGTGAGGGGTGAGGGGAATCAAGGCGAGATCTAGTCATACTATTACAGAGTATGTATACATCAGTGCATTTGATGCTATATACTCTGGTATACTCTAGTACACAGGAACAGCTGAGATACTCTGGCACTGCACCAGGCAGATGTTATGCATAGATATAGCTATTGATTGATATCAACGCTGAAAATGTACAGCAAATCCAAATCCAAACCCCTTCTATCTACATCAGCGAAAAACAAATAAACACCATTTGTATGAATACCAGCCCAAAGACATCAAAGACATCCTTTTACACCTTCAATTCAGCCCCAGCTGCCTTGCGAAGTCTATTCATGACAGCAGCAGCAAGATCGCCATCCCGATCACTAATACCCTCCACATAAATGACATCGACATCAAATTCATCCAGCGCACGCAAGACAGCAAACAATCCATGTGCAATAGACTCCGTATCCGCACCAAGGTGATAATCATACGCCAGCTTGGTCCGACTGCTCGGACTACCCATTTGTTGCACGGGGATGGGGAAACTAGTCAAGTGCTCGATGGCAGCATTATCCACCGGCCGCACCGTACTAGCGACAACATCATCCGGAGCCAGACCAAGCCCCTGCTTCCAGTTTCGCGTCCGCACGATGCCGATGTTATGCGCGCCGACTGCCGAGTCTGTCAGGTCTTTCTGGACGTGTTTCGTGACGCCGGACTCTCTTGAGCCAGGTTCGAAGAGTACCACTCGTGCTTTGGGCGAATAGTGGCGGTACTTCATCCCCGGTGCCCGGGGAATCTCCTTGATGTCCAGCGCGCCATCTTTATACGCCACAGTGATGTTTTCCCATCCCTCGCACTGGCGCAGCTCGTCAATACCGATTCCGCCGGGCCGCAGGATAGCGGGGGGATTGCAGAGACCGTCGACGACGGTGCTTTCTACGCCTACTCCTGAAGGCCCGCCGTCGAGGATTAGGTCAATGCGGCCCTTGAGGTCGTGGTGGACGTGTTGAGCTGTGGTGGGGGAGGGCTTGGTTGAGGCGTTTGCGGAGGGCGCGGCGAGGGGCCTGTCTGTTGCGTGAATGAGGAGGCGGGCTAGTGGAGATGAGGGCATGCGCGCGCCAAATGTTGTTAGTTTGGAGGTGACCTCCGGGGCGAGGTCCGATCCTGATGGGTTGGGCAGAATGATGGTGAGCGGGCCGGGCCAAAAACGGTCGATGAGGGGCTGGTAGATGGCGGGGATGGAGATGCGCGGTGTTTTCGCTTGGGTTGGGCTGCTAGAGGCTGGGTTCAGGAGTCGATTGAGCATCTCTAGTGAGTCGACGTGGACGATCAGCGGGTTATCAGATGGCCGTTGCTTGGCTTTATAGATGCCCTGTACGGCGGAGCTGCGTGTCGCATCGGCGCCTAGACCGTACACGGTTTCTGTCGGGAATGCAACGGGGATGTCGCTGTTGCGGAGGAGGTTTGCGGCCTCTTCGATGGCTTTGGATTCGGGCGTGGAGTTCTTGCGCTCGTCGGCCCACCATTCTGATAGTGTGCGCGAACCCGGGCCGGAGTTTAGTCGCTGCACGGAGACGACTTTTGTGTCGGAATAGGCCATTGTGGTGAAGTTGAAGTGGCTGGCTAGTCGTCGCTGACTGCTGCCAGCGAGAATTCGAGAACACAGCAGTTTGATGTAAGGTTTAATATGGTGGAGAGGGGAGATGAGAGGGGCCGGAGAGGGTCAATGACGCAGTTGGGCGGTTGCGCTCACACGCAAAATGATCGAGAGGCGAAAGGATCTCTGGAGATCCGAATGGATGATTCTCCCTGGCTGTATCTGCGTATGTGCGTATCTGCGCGCGTGGTGTCTGCTCTCAGACCTGTCGAACCTCTCCCATCAAAGTCTTCTTTTTGTTTCTTGAAGCCGCAAAAAAAAAAAAGGAAAAGGAAAAAAAATGGCTGCCATGACGTCGGATGACTCAGCAGGTCAGGCACGAACATGTTCAGTATTCATAGAATTAGAGGGCCCGCTGGTGAGTCATTTTAGTGTGCATGTAGAATTTCTGGTGCTGAGAGAGTTGAAGAGAAGAAAAAAAGAAGTAAGAAGTGCAGATGCAGAAGAGTTGAAGTTGCGGGGTTGCAGACATCCCTGCAACACTCACTGGCTGATATATACTTCTGTACTGGTATATTATATCTCTACTAGTACTACAAGAGATTTGGGACAAAGTGAAAAAATGGAAAACTCCAAAGTTGAACTTTGTACATCTAATTCGACAGTACTGTCTATACATCAATACCATCTATTTCTTTTTTCCACCTTTTCCTCCCTTCGCACCACCTCCTCCACCCTTCCCCTTGCCTTTATCACCACCACCACCACCTCCAGTACTACCGGGCGTCATAATACGAACTTTACCAACAACCATCGTGTTGATGATCTCAGACTCCTTCCACCCCTTGATAAGATCTCCTTCACGGGCCCGAAGTTCCTCGGCCACAGCACGCGGAACTCCCGCATCCTCTGCATGATCCTTCTTAACCTTGCCGGTCGTCGTCTCAGACACCCACCGATGGTGAATCTCCTTAACAGCTTTACCCTTCTTAACCGTTCCCGGCTGTAGCTTAACCTTATATTTATATAGACCAAGAGCCGCCCACGGCGCACAAACCGGAAGGGCTGCCAGAATCTCATCCTCGGGCGTCGGCGTACCGATAAGAGCCGGAAGCCAGGCCAAGTCCGCCGCTTCGGCCGCAGCAGTCTCCTCGTTGTAGTCGTCTGCTCCCTCTGCGAACTGGGCTTGTCGCTTGCGCTCCGCTTCTGCGGCTCGCTCGTGCTGTGCCCGACGTCGAGCTTTCTGTTGCTCTGCTTCTCGCTCTCGCTGAGCCTTCGCTTCTGCTGCTTTAGCTGCCTTTGCCGCTTTGCCCTTGTTGGAGCCGAGCAATCGCAGTGCAAGTTCGCGCTCCTCGTCGTCTTGGTGAGCGTACTTTGCGGCGGCGCGCTTCTCCTTGGCCTTCTTGCCTCGGGTTGGTGCGATTCGTACAGGAGCGGGTTCGGCCTCTCCAGGTAGATCAACAGGCTTGCCTTGGCGCAGAGCACGGCGCTCTCGCGCAGTTAGCTGCTTCCGGGCGTCTTGCGGGGAGGTAGATTCTTGGCTAGCAGTTGGTGGAGTCTTCTCATCTTCTTCAGGTTCATCACCGGGCTGCTCAACCTCTTGACCCTCCTCGACAGTGTCTGGTTCTGACTTTGTCTCCTCCTCTGACTCAGATTCATTCTCTGGTGATTGCCCATCCTTCTCTGCAGTATTCTCGGAGTCGCCTCGCTGAAGAGGGTTTCTCACGGGCTTCACATCCTCATCCTCGTCTTCTTCATCAGAGGCATTCTCTTCTTGCGGTTTCTCAACTGCGGTCTCCTCAGCTGTGGCCTCGACTGGTTCTTCTTCCACGGTTTCTTCCTTGGCAGGCTCAGTAGTCTCTGCAGACTGCGAAGTTTCTTGTTCAGCAGCAGGGGCAGATTGTGTGACTGGCTCAATAGCACCGACTTCGCCAGGTGCATCCGTTTCAAATCGTTGCTTGTGATTCCGAACGCTCTCTTGGCTAACCTGGAACAAGACAGCAAACCCAAGTACCAACTGTGACGGAGCCAAGAAATTCTTCTCGCCCTTGACCTCAAAACGACCTGTAGGCAGAATGCCACCCCCAGATGCTGCAGTCTTGGTGACCTGATTTGCTTGCACCCACCAGGCAGACATAACAGCCTTGGAATCCCATGCTGCCGAAGTTGAGACACACATAGTACCGGCCTGAGACAGTGTGCTTGGAGAAATGGGCGCGTCGGGGTTACCAGGTCGATTCTTGACCACAATTGGTAGTGCGCCTTCAAGATCAGCGTGGATGAAAATATCGCCCTTGTTCAAGTAGCGTCGATATAGCGTCTCGCTCTGCATAGCATCACGAGCACTAAGAGAGAATCAGCTTTGACACATCAAAATAGAGACGCTTACAACTTACCCGAGAACCAAGTAGCCTTCGGAGGAAATGAAAAAGACAAACTTCTCAAACCAGAAAGGCACACGGGCCTGTCGCAGAACTTGCTTCTCCTGCTTCAGACCTTTCTTGAGGTCAGCTGTAACCTTCTTCTCATGACTCTTGAGCGCCTTGGTAGAAGATTGAACGGTTCTCTGTTCCTTCTCCGAGGCAGATTTCTTCTGATCATAATACTGAGATGCGTTAGCCCAAGGCGTGAGACCGAGATCTACATCAATTTTGAGCATGCGCGAAGCAGCGTCCGCACGTCTCTGCGCCTCCTGCTGTTCGTTCTCAGAGTCCGAATCAGAGTCCGACTCGTCAGTAGACTCGGCATCTTCTTCATCCTCTTCATCCTCGCCCTCACCAAGCATGAGTGTGACTGTGTTTTCGTAGAGCTTGAGAGGCAGCTTGATGATCTGCGCCACCGGATTTCCTCGACTTTGCTCCATCTCAATAAGACGGGCAATCTCACCCCAGTCCATTCCTTGGGCGACCAGTCCATTCACAGCGTCCATAGCCTCTTGAACACGATATAAATTGTCTTGAATAGCAGCAGCTTTGCGGATATGGAGGTCCTGGGCATCTTTTAATGCATCAATTCGCTTCTTGTGCTCATCTCGGACAGACTCAAGCTTGCGCTTGGCTGCCTCTTCGCGTTCCGTGAGCCTAGACTCCAGTCGCTGCGATTCCAGGGAAGAGAAATACTCGTCCACTGTGGCATTGAAGCGCTCGAATTCTAGAATGGAAATTCCTGGCTTCCCATCAAACTGTTGAGGTTTGAAAGGATGGAAGTCCTCATACAGAAGCCCCGGAGTTTTCGATGTGCTCTCACCCTCCGACGCTCGTTCATCCTGCTTCGCCACGATATAGCCCTTGTGACTTTCGCCCACGTTGAAGCTATCCGAAACTTGCGCAGCCTCTCTCAGGGTCTCCTCTACCTTTTTCAAAAGCGCCTCGTCCCCGAGCACCTGGTCGAGTGGGGTGGCGGGGTCGAACTGCTTGACGGCAAAAGCGTGATCCAGAAGCAATGGGGGATATTCGGGGAAGCCTTGCGACAAAGCCTTTCGTAGGACATCCGTAGATTTCTTCTTTGATTTTTTCGGCGCATTGCCCTCTTGCGAGAACAATGCCTGCGCTTTTTCAATGACAGTCCTCACCCGCTCCGATGTAATCTCCGGGATCCCGCCGTAGTTTTGCTTGTTGGTGACATTATATTTGAGGCCTAGTTTCATTTCCTCCTCGCCTGCGCTGGCGGGAACCACTCGGAAGAGTGCGATCACGGTATACTCGCGATCCGTGAGGATGATGTTGCCACCAGCGAAGAACTCGAGAAAGAGGTGATAGGCGCCATCGCTGAATGAGATATCGATAACACGATCTGTACCAATCTGCGTGACACCGGTGACTCGACGGGATTTGAGGAATTTACGCAGACGACTCACGAAGGGTGAGGGGGCGGTCGCGGCTGTGCGCGAGTATTGAGTGACATGAGTGCGGAAGCCGGAGTCGACAATGAGCTGGCGGCGGTGGTCTGGTTTGGCGAGCTTAAACAGGAAGATTCGCTAGAAGAGATGCTGTATTAGTGCGCGGGACTTGTGATGTTCTTCGTCGGGGTTGGAGCGTACTGATGATAGGTCGTAGATGTTGGAGACTCGCAGGTTGACTAGCTCCGAGGCCAGCTCCTGGGTGATGACCTGGGAACTCGTCAATGATATGATTGTTTCAACGGATAATTCTGCGGTATACCTTGACGTCTATCGACGAGAATCTCTGCTTCATCGTGGCCTTTGGGAGGTTGGAGAAGAAAGGAATTTTCGAGCGTGACGTATGCGGGGCAGGAACCGAGTCGGGCTCTCTTCTAGGAAGTTCCACTTGTGACTACACAGCCTATACTAGTAGTAAGTATACTAGTGACTATAGGTAGGCTATGCTACTTCTACAAAGAACCCCCTGTCTAATATTGAGTCGTCTTTTTCATTGTAGTCATCAGCCTTGCAGCCGCGGGAATATTAGCGCAAGACACAAGGACAAGGCTTTTTTTTGGCAAGATGCAGAGAGAAAAGCATACAAGGATCTATGATGTCCCCCACAGTCGGAAACAGCCAAACTGGAACCAGCAAGGAAAAGATTATAAAGAAAATGAACCGAAGCACGCCAGGACCAGCCAGGAACGAATAAAGAAAAGGGAAGAAAGAAACGCAGCAGGGATGCTCAAGATGAAGACAAGAATCACAATGCAGCCCTCCACACACAAGGAATCCGCAAATTATCGCAAAGAGAGCCCTAAAAGATTGCGGGCCTACATCTGCCGCAGACCCTCAGCAAGACGCCGCTTGCCAAACTCCCATGCATTCATCAGACCCTGCTCTGACAGGTCGATGCTCTTCATGTTCGGCGCATCGGCGGCGGGAGCACGGCTGACTCGCGAGGCAATGAGAACAGGGTCGGTCTCGAGAATGATTCCGTCGTCAATAATTTCGTCGATTGTCAGCGAAACAAGGTCGTAGTTCTCGACAATGGTCCGCTTGTCGGTGGCGCCCCTGTAGAAGGATCCGGGTTAGTTTCGCTACTTCACCACCAACTGTTCTAAACTCCCCCAACCCGAGACAAACATACTTGAACAAGATACCCAGAGCATCTCGCAGCGACAGGACCACATTGTACAACAGCACCTCATTCTCGTCCGCGCTGCCCACCACGTAGAGCATAACATCGCTCTCCATCTTGAACACGACAATGCGGTTATCGTAGAGAATCACATCACCGGTTGATTTGTTGGTCTTGTCAAGGAGACCTTTCTCGAAAGCGCGCTGTTCCTTCACAGTTGGGTAAGGGTTGGCACCGGGATAATCAGTCGAGTTGGGAGCTATGCCGGTGGGGGG
The DNA here is from genome assembly GCA_023626415.1 of Penicillium sp. S1701. Lineage (NCBI taxonomy): Eukaryota > Fungi > Ascomycota > Eurotiomycetes > Eurotiales > Aspergillaceae > Penicillium > Penicillium sp. S1701. The sequence continues at coordinate 69,453 of JAMAGY010000047.1, forward strand.
GTGCGGTGCTGAGTAGTATTTGGCGAAGATGCGGGAACCGTCGTCAGCGGACATGACGAGGACCGCATTGACGGAGAAGAGAGACAGAGGACCAGGCATGGTGAATTGGGAGGGCTGTGTAGGATTTGACTTGTGTGTAAGTGAGCCCGACTGTTGTTGATAGGAGCCAGTCTGGCCGCAGGCCGCAGGCGGAGACGCACTAATGTTGTTCCGCAGGTGCTCTCCGCTTCGGTCTGAACTATGTAGGGCTAATGATATAAATGTTTTGAAGGAGTCGTGTTTAAATAATTTTTAAGTCATATACTCCGAATTACTTCGATTGACTTAAGAACTTAGGTTAATATAAAACGGTAACATGAAAAATATGTTTCACGTAGCAAAAGGGTGGGGTATAACTCATCTACAGATCATTCGGGGTACAATCACAGGCAGTTAAGGGGGAATACATTGAGGGCATATGGGCGAGAGAGGAGATAAAACAAAGGAAAAAAAAAACATCCAACAAGAATGCGGAAATATCGACAGGTAGATAGCCCACCGATGTTCATCAAGCATCCAAGACAGGGAGGAAAGAGGAAATGCAAAATCAAATTGTGCAGCTGAACACCTCGGTCTCCTCGCTCAATCCTGAGCCATACGTTCCATGACATGAGTCGCGTTATGTGCATCACAAATAGGGGTATGCAAAAAATATGGTAAAGACGGTATCCGAAAATTATATGAAGTCATCCAATTGCGGGCGGCGCACACAGCTAGAACTGTGCAGGCTGTGAGGTCGGAGGCGATTGCGATTGCTGCTGGGGTTCCTCAGCGTTGGCGGGGCGGTTGAACCAACCAGGAATCCAGCTCGCGCGGTTGGCTTTCTTCCGAGCGGCCTCTTCTTCCTCGAGTTTGGCAGTTTCACTAACCAGCCGCAGGGGGCGCAGTTTGTTCTGTGTCATCACGGCCCCTGTATAGTTATTCATGCCGCTGGCGGAGCGAGGGGGGCTGGAGGTCGCCCCGGTCGAGCTTGTATCGTGGATATCACTGATAACGCTCGGGGAGCTGCTGCGATTGGCGCGGTCGGGTTGGCTGGACATGGAAGGAGCCCGACTCGTTCCAGAGATGTAACTAGCCGCTCCAGAGAACATGCTTTGCCGTGAGCCTGGGCCCATAGAGGTTGGGCTCATCGGCCCGCCTCCTGAGTTGCGACCACGGTACATCGCTCCAACGACAGAAGCAGCGTTCGGATCAACCTGCTCGGAGCGTGTGCGACGGTGGGTAGCCCGGACAGATTGGGTTCTGAATGGAATGCTGGGCGCAGTCTCCGGGTTCTCGTTGACGATGCTGTGGGGAAGAGCAGGCGGTGGCATCATGCTGGTTGGCCGAGATCGAGGCTGTGGCTGGGGTCGAGCATTTTGACCGGAGACCACAGATTTAGCTCGCTGCAAGAACGTCTGGGCTGGAGCATCGTCCTTCTCGGGGGGCGTGGGAGGTAGATCTTTCTCATTACCACCAGAAGACTGGGTTGCACTAGCGCCGCCTTCGTCATCATTGCGATCCAGAACGTGCTCGAATCCATCGTGTTGAAGAACACGGCTGATAATGCGCTCAATGTAAAGCGTCAGAGCCTTGTTTTGATCCTTGAGGGCCTTGACTTCCCCAGCATCTGGCTTGCGATTCGAGTCCGATTCTGGCGCTTCATCCACTGATTCAAGCTCATCCGCCAAGGACCCTAAACCACTGCTAGACTGCTTATCAGGATGGACATGCTGCATGAAGTCACCCTTAGTGAAATCACCAGTGAGAGTCTTTTCGCTAAGTAGAAGCTGGTAACTCTCGTTGTCCTCCATGAGACGGGCATTAGCCATGCGGGCTTCCAGGAGGTCCTTCTCTAACTCTTGCTGTCGGCCACCGCCCGCATTTTCCATCTCAACGAGTTTAATCTGATGCTCCGCTAGCTCGAGACGAAGAGATTCGATGACCTTATCTTTCTGGAGCAGAAGGGTGGAGTTGTTCCGAGAGGGACTGCGCTCAAGTTGCGACGATGGCGCAAACTGGCCATCAACATCGGGCGAGGACCGGTTGCGGAAACTCGCTGTGGTAATAGTTAGCAACACGAAGTACAAGTTTTAGTTGGAAAAGTTCGTACAAGATCGAGAGACCTGATGACGGTCTCCATCGGCGGTGATCCGGTCCTTCTGCGCTACGGATTCCTTCAGGCGTTGGATAGTTGCCTGCAACTCTTCTTCCCGGGCTGTTTGCTGCTCCTTCTCTTGCAGCATGGCATTTCGTTCTAATTCATGATTCTGTTCGAGATCACGGATTTGACGAGCCTGCTCTCGAATCTCGCCGCTGAGCGTTTCAATCCTGTTGTCTCGCTCATGGGCCTGATCTTCCAGCTTTCCTTGCTCGCTCACAGATTCGTCGAGTCGCATCTGCAGCACGCCTAGTTGTTTCTGATACTGTTCGGAGGCCGTCTCGGCTTTTTGAAGCTGCTCTCGCAGCTCCTCGATGAGAGAGGCACTCTGGGCCCGCGCCTCCTCCTCGGAGGGGTCGCTCGAGATGCGCGGGACGTTGGACATGCTCAGATTGGAACGACCGGGTCTTCTTGCAGCGGCGCGCGCAGAGACGGGGGTCGAGCTTCGGAGGGAGGGAGAACGATTTAGACCGTTGGTAGCAGCGCTGGGTGAACGTGCATGTCCTCGTGTGGTGGACCCGTTGGTCGTAGACGGATCTGCGGGCGATGATTTGCTGGAACTGCCGGCGGTTCCAGGCTTGCGAGGCGTCGTTGCTGACATCTTGCAGATTCCCAAGGCCCGTGAACTCGGGGAGAGGGGGCGAAGTATATAGTGGGGGGATGGAGAGAGACGAATGGCAGACTGTCGAGTTCAAGTCGCCTCGAAGATAGGAGGAAAGTTGGGGTGGAAAGGTGTGAAATCAGTGGCGGTCAGAAAGCGGAAATTGGTGGACACGGTGGAGAGCGGGTTAGTATGGGAAGTATGTAATGAGGATTGTCAGAGGTTGATTGACCGCCACATGGCTCATAGAAGCGTGGAACAATTGTCGAAGACGGGAGTATAGTAGACTGGAATGTTGAGAGGAATGGCCGAGTGCGAGTGCGAAAGTAGGGCGCGCCGGGAACGAGTCTTATTTTGAGGAATGCGGCAGGACGGACAGCCTGAGACTCTCTCCCTTACTCTAATCTAAAAATACGCCGGGCAGAAAAAAAAAAAGGGCTGGGCTGAGTTTGTCAGGTACAACACGCTAGGAAAAGGACACGCTGATGCTTTTCTAAAATCTAAGATAAAAATAAACAATAGCACGGACTCGATAGACTCGAGCAGATTACGGACACGAGGTCTAATTGAGGATACGGCACTCGTAAAACTAAGGGAGAATGAAAGGGTCAATGACTGCCTGAGGCTGCCACTGTCTGTTTCAGATACGGATCAGGTGATATCAGGTGATGTCACTACGGTTGCTCCAGTACATGATCAGGGCGGTACATCCTGGCAGTAAAGCAGAGCTGCAACCGGATCGGAGAAAGATAGTGCCGCACCCACTCGGTGGAGATGGGGGAGACTTGCCAATCGACAGTCAACCTTCTCCGCTCTGAATATCCACATTCCACTCTGACCCCACCAAATTTGAAGTCCACTTATCTTGAACTATGGCTAAGAAATCCAAGAAGGGAACCGACAACGTGAGTTTCCAATCTTGTCATCCATCTTATCTACTATCTAACAATGATCCCCTTTAGATCAATTCCAGGCTCGCCCTGGTGATGAAGTCTGGCAAGGTTACTTTGGGAGCAAAGTCGACCATGAAGACTCTCCGTTCCGGCAAGGCTAAGCTAGTCATCATCGCAGCCAACGCTCCTCCTCTGCGCAAGTCGGAACTCGAGTACTACGCCATGCTGGCCAAGACACCTGTCCACCACTTTTCGGGCAACAATGTGAGTCATTGATGTGCAATTCCAGGAGTGCTTACCCTGAATTCTACCGTGATTATCAATCAACGAGTTGATCGGGGACATTCGACATCCGTCTTGACAAGTGCCCATAGCTGACCAATTATACCGTGTAGATCGAGCTTGGAACCGCCTGTGGTAAGCTGTTCCGATGTGCCACCATGGCTATTCTCGATGCTGGAGATTCGGATATTCTGGCGGATCAGTGAACTTGAGTAAAGGTCTACTTTGTGGTATACAGTGCGAAGCAGTCACCTACAGTATCTACATACATCTACGTATGTATGATGGCGATCTTCATTCAAATAAAAATGGACCCGAATGTACTTGCGTTGTCCCACTTTTCCTCCCGTACACACTTCCATAGGTATCATGTACTGCCGCCTGGTATTTCAGGCTGCCATCGCTAGTGGATGACTAAGGCTATGGGCTCGCCTCGGAACGTGGTTGGCCCGACGCTAGGGCTTAGGGCTTTTTGCCACTGAAACTGCTTGGAAATCAAACAATCCCGTGACTCCCGAGCCCTTTTCTTTTCTTTCCTTTCGATCCCTCGACACCAACCGACATCCAACACCCAGTTCGCAGGAAGTGCATATACCCCATTTCCAGCACTCAAAATGGCCCGCCGTCCCGCACGTTGCTACCGGTACTGCAAGAACAAGGTGCGTTGCGACTTTTCGTACCCCCGAAGGAAGAGGATTTTGTGTGCGCCAGTTCGGCTGTGGGGGAATACTTTGACCACCACCACCACCATCGCCACGATATCACCAGCCTCGTTGATACGCGCTGGTGATATCTGCGGTCAAGGCTTTCGATATCTCTGACTGGTTTTTGGTGGTGGTTTAAAAGATTCGAGATTTGATGGTTTTGGGAAAGGAATTCGGTCAATGATGAAATGCGGGAAATCTTGGCATGCGTGAAACTCGATATACTAACATCTCTTCCACCTTCAGCCGTACCCCAAGTCCCGGTTCAACCGTGGTGTCCCCGACGCCAAGATCCGCATCTTCGACCTCGGTCGCAAGAAGGCTAACGTCGATGACTTCCCCACCTGCGTTCACCTCGTCTCCAACGAGTACGAGCAGCTGTCCTCCGAGGCTCTTGAGGCCGCCCGTATCTGTGCCAACAAGTATGTCTAGCCAACACATTCGCCTGGGAAATCTCCTTTCCAACTCACTCGACCGAATAAACGAGATTCTAACATGGCTCGCTCTTTTAACAGGTACCTCGTGAAGATCGCCGGTAAGGAAGGTTTCCACCTGCGTGTCCGTGTCCACCCCTTCCACGTCGTCCGTATCAACAAGATGCTGTCGTGCGCTGGTGCCGATCGTCTGCAGACCGGTATGCGTGGTGCTTTCGGTAAGCCCCAGGGTCTCGTCGCCCGTGTGAACATTGGTCAGATCCTTCTGTCCGTCCGCACCCGTGACTCCCACCGTGCTACCGCCATCGAGGCTCTCCGCCGCTCCATGTACAAGTTCCCCGGCCGCCAAAAGATCATCGTCTCCAAGAACTGGGGTTTCACCCCCGTCCGCCGCGAGGAGTACGTCCAGATGCGCCAGGAGGGCAAGCTCCGCCAGGACGGTGCCTACGTTCAGTTCCTCCGTGGCCACGGTCTGATCGAGGAGAACATGAAGCGCTTCCCCGAGGCCTACGAGAACCTCTCCCAGGCTTAGATGGTTGTGGGTTGAATTCAGAATACGAATCAAGAACGAAAAAATTACATGGATGTTCTCTTAACTGTCTTCTTCCTGTTCCCCCCTAGCTTGATATCTCGGTGCAATCTTAATGGAGTTCTTCCATGGGTATAAACCATGTCCTTGTAATTTTCCATATCACCCCGGGTGTCTCCGACTCTAGTATGTGATACGTATACCTATGTAGCGGATTTCCTATGTGAAGTCTTAGCTTTCCCTCTCCGTTTTAGTGCTCAGTGACCGCCGTTGTTGCTCACTAAATAGATCTGAGCGTGTCTCTGAGCGCGCTAAGCAGATCAGTCATCGTCACTAGTCCCTCTGGTCTACTCAGTAAGCTTGATCTCAATACTCTAATTTACCTTCTAACTCTCTAAACATACATAAGAGCCAGTAATCTGATTCAACCACCTCAATGAAATAAAATCTAACCACTTGTGCCTGTATCCCCGGTTGGATCGGAATTTATTCTCGAGGCAAGGAGTCCAAAATGTGGAGGCTTGGTCCTCTTGATTATCCTTCCCCAAGTGATTTCCCACATCACGGATGAGTGTTTTAATCTCACTGTTCAGTATCATTGCTTTCAAGAATTGACAAATACTAGGTAGTTGGGCACCAGCAGAGGAGAAATTATCAAGGATACGGTTCAAATCAGTCTGGAAGGTGACATTTTAGAAGCAGTTAACGGCATACTACTAAGAATTTCAAGGTTTGCAATACAAGAAATATATCTGGTTGTCAAGGACTACCAAGGTCTACATAATATAGCCACGATGAACTTTCTCGGGAAGTGGGGAAAACCGAATCGGGCACACAAAAGTGCCACTGAGGTGCTCCAAATGTTTGGTAGGAAAATGTTGGTCAAAATAATTCTTCCTGGAAACTGGGGGAAAGGCTCTATTTCGTGGGGCGGCAATGTGGACACTCCCGAGATCAAGATGTTCCAGATGTCCCGAGTTCGGTCAATTAGCTCCCGGCTCGAGGTCGCTCGAGCCTGGGAAGTACTGCTTAGTATGTGGAGCCGGGAAGCACTTATCCAACATCCGAAAATGTTGAGCTGTGCGGGGAAAACTACATATATCTATCCTAACATCAGCTTTTAGGTCTGCTTCATCAATAGCCTGAAACCACCACATCCCATCATAATGGATCGGATTCTGATATACGCGGCCATTGCCCTTGCGCTCTGGATTACTCAGGTACCCACAGCTCCTGCTTTTGATAGCTTCAAGGTCTCAGACTCTTGACTAATGCTAAATCCTGATGATGAGAATACCAGTGTCTTTACAAAGCGCAGAAATCTCCTCTACGGACCGTCCCAGGGCCATTCTACTCAAATATAACCCGCCTGCCGCTGAAACTCTCGATAATAACCGGCCGCCGCATCTACTTCATTGACGCCTTGCACAAACAATATGGCCCCATTGTTCGCATCAGCCCCGATGAAGTCTCCATCTCATCCACCGCAGAATTCAAGGAGATTCACCGTGTCGGATCCCCCTTCCTTAAGAGCGAGTGGTACAGCAAGTTCACGATGAGTAATGTGCCCGGTGTTTTTGATATGCGGGATCCGAAGCAGCATGGTGCGAGACGAAAGCTTTTTGCCAGAGCATTCTCGAAGAGTGAGCTTAGGAGTCGCTGGGAGGGGGTGGTTAGGAGCAAAGTTGAACTTGCTGTTGCCAAGATGAAGAATGAGATGAGAGATGGTGGTAGGTGTGATATGATGAAGTGGTGGACATTTCTGGCTACAGATGTTAGTGGGCATCTGATGTTTGGAGAGAGCTTTGATATGTTGAACGTTGGAATGGTATGTGCTTTCTGCCCGACACGATCAACTCAGAGGCTACATGATGTGATATGCCACTGACTACTGGCAGAAAAACGATTATATCCAAGTCCTTGAATCAACCATGATAGGTTCTGGCATTAACGCCGAACTCCCACTTGTCGGCTTTGTAGCTCGTCACATTCCTATCGCTAGTGTAAAAGCGATGTTCCGTGCCAACGAGTACCTCACAGACTATGGACGGCGTGCAGTGATAAATAGTCGCGCATCCAGTGACTCTACGCGGAACATCTTTTCAGGGATGATTCACGAATCTGAAAAGGGGGGTGAGACTCTTACTGAGCTCGATGTCATCACTGAGGCAGGAAACTTGATTGTTGCTGGCTCGGATACGACGGCAGTGACATTGACATACATGGTCTATGCTGTTCTCAGAAACCGGCATCTACAAAGGGAGCTTGAACAGGAGCTATGTACTCTCGAGGACAGCTTTGACGAAGCAAGACTGGAAAAGCTTCCCCTGCTTAACGCTGTAATCAGTGAATCGCTACGCCTGTACGGTGCTGCACCCGGCTCGCTACCTCGTTCTGTTCCTAGGGGTGGAGCAACCTTCCTGGGCCATTTTATCCCCGAGGGAACGACCGTTAGCACTCAGAGCTACACCATCCACCGCGATAACGATATCTTTCAAGACCCCGAAACTTTTGACGTTTACAGGTGGCTTCCGAGAACAGAGGGTCAAGGTATTCCAAGCCATGTTCAGGCAGCATTTTCACCATTTGGCGCCGGTGCTCGGACATGCCTGGGTATTCACCTGGCATACATGGAGCTGCGTCTAGCCGCAGCAGAGTTTTTTAGACGGTGCAAAGGTGTGACTTTGGCGCCGAGCGTGAGTTGGGAGACTATGATTCCGGAGAATTATTTTCTTATTGCGCCAAGGAGCCATCAGTGTGAGATTATGCAGGGTAAATAAATAGTGAAATTGAATACATAGTTGTACCGTGACAACTTGAACATGCAAAGCAAGCCTTCCAAGTTCGCCAAAAAACTGAGATACACTTCAACAACACCCATGGATTCATATTTCTTTGGGACGGTAACACCGAACACGCCTGGCTTTGTCAGTGGACCTAGTGCGCTCCTACATCTTGTCCGCACCTCGCTAAAACGCGGTAGCAAGGACAAATCTAGCTCAAAATTCATCTTCTGCTCTATTTCCTTTCAAGAGCCAGCACTAGAAGCTTCCTAGTACACCCAAACCACACTCAGACATCAGGGTCGTTCTTAGCCGCGTAAACTGGTCCCTTGAGATATGTACATTGGGAGGCGGATGGATACTTTATTCCCTTCGAATATCGCGTAGAGCATCTGTGTAGACTTCAAACTTGTTGGAGCAGACAACGGACCGCCAGGTAGTACTTGTACTGATTTCTTATAATTCCAGGTATCTAACCACAGATTTCTCTCGCTCATTACTTAAAGGAAAGGAAGATAATTTGAAATAAACATAAATTAGATAAAGACAACATTCGCTGTGTGAATCCTGCAGTATTCTATTCTTCTGTAATCACAACACCCAATTTTCCGTTCACTCAGAGATTCGACTCAGTGACGTTTCAGTCCGTCGTCTCGAATTGAGCCGGATCTCAGGCGGATCTGACGGCGGAGCCGGGACTGGGACCTACCGCCATATCCGTAGTTAAAGTTGACCCACATCGCTTTGTCTGTGTGGGTCGTCTTCGGAGTCTTTGAGCTATGGATAGTTATCAGTGCTGGAACGCTCCATTCGCGTAATTGAGAACCTGGAGTGAGAATCGGGGTTTCGAATAGTGGGCGGTTCTTGGGCGCCTAGATTGGAAGTGAACTAGGAATACAAGGAGATTCGGTGGATAGGGCCATCTTGGTGTTGTACAAGATACTGTTTTTTTAGAGTACTAGAAACTTTTAAGCACTGTCCTGTTTTGCGCTTCGTTTACGGGCGGCCCCCTCTAGCCTCTTGACATCCACAATCGCTCTTTCATGCGTCCCCCGTCCAACTTCGCCGGTCTCATCCCTCGCAAAAACTTTGAAATAAAAGATCTTGCCCTTCTGTTGGATGAATTCGGCCGTCGCTTCCACCTTGGCGCCAACAGGAGTGGGTGCGGAATGCGTGATATCAAGGCGAGTTCCTACGGAGAGCTGTTCGTCGTTTAGATGAGGCTGGAGGACGCGTGCGGCAGCAATTTCCATGAAAGCAGCCATGCGGGCTGTAGCAAGCACGTTCGGGAATCGATCGCTTGGGGTGGAGGCAGTTTTGCTGGCGAGATCGCTTTCTTGCACGACATGGTCGTAGGTGCCTTTAGTGTTAGGAGCTGGGGCGGATTTTGACATGTTGCGCACAAGAGAGTAGGGTTGTGGTGTTCGAATGTAGCTGAAGAGGAGTCTGGTGGAGAGAGATTTGGAGAGCATTTCGGCTTGTTCTTAGCTTGACTTGGTGCTAGAGACCTCTCCTTCTTTACCGGCGCCTTTTAAAAAGCCTATGTACATCCGATCCTCACCAGTTTGCTCCACATAACCAATTACCCTGGATGACGATTACTTGTATCCGCCCGGCCCGCACGGCTTGTTGACCCTGGAACTCCGAAGGTCGCCGGTTTCTCTTGTATAGATCAACGAAATAATTGCCAAGCTTGTACATATCACAGAGCTACCAAGAGCACCTTAGTATGCATTATGCCTCATTTTAACATGATTCATTCCAACACGTTTTATTCCAACATCCTATGTCGAAGACTTCTATCTCCGGCCGCGAGAAATGTACGTTCTCCAGCTGTCACTCTGAGAAAAATGTCCTCTAAGCGCTCTGACTGGAGTGCATCGCAATATCTCAAGTTTGAAGACGAGCGTCGAGCGGACTCGACCTGCCCGTGGCCTACTCTCAATGGACCCCCTCCAAGCGCCCAGAACGACCGTGGATCTAGGCTGTGGGCCAGGAAATTCGACTGCCATCCTCCAAGCCCTCTACCTCAACGCCAAGGTTCGGGGAATCGATTCGTCGCCTGATGGGGGTGCTCTCGGTCGAAAAAACAGCATCCACCCAACGTCAACATACTTTGGTCATACCTCGGTCCCCTCTTAACCTTAGTCCAAAATACCGAAGATCGGGGGAGACGAAGGTAGCGGGGTGCGGAAGCTTGCTTATAAAGCCCGTGGGGACGCTGACTCTATTGTCCCAAAAAGACTCAGCAAGTAACAGCAACAAGAGAGAAATGGCGACTGACAAAAAGACAATCATCGAGTTCGACCTCTATGACACCATCCTCTCCACAGCTTCAATCTCTAAGCGTCTGGCAGATTTCATCGACCATGAAACCGCCCATGCTTTGGCGCTTTTGTGGCGCAGGTTCCAGCTTGAATATACGTGGAGACTGAATAGCCTTGGTAGAAGCATTTCCCCTGCTGATATCATCTGGTCAACAGTTTTTAACGGTTACAGGACGCTTCGACAACTACCACAATATCACCATCAACTCCCTCCACCATGCAGCCCGCGAGCTCAATGTCTCTTTCACTCCGGAGCAGGTCGAGGAATCTTATGAAATGCTACGACTCGTTGTCGACTTTCCCTGATGTCGCTCATACGTTGAAGAGGATATCATCCAATCTGAGCTTTACGCCGGTCATCTTCTCTAACGGACAGAAGCTAATGGTGAGAACTCGGTTCTGCGCTCACACGATCTCGGTCCCCAGGCTGCCGTCTTTGCCGATATCATCACTGTCGATGAGGTGCAAAAGTACAAGCCTACTCCGGATGTCTATCAGTATCTTGCGAGGAAGACAGAAAAGAGACCAGAAGAGTACAAGGATATTTGGCTGATCAGTGGAAATCCGTTTGACATTACGGAGCGATGAGCGCTGGATTATATGCAGGCTTGGGTCGATCGAAGTGGCGTGGGTTGGAGGGATGGCGTTATTCCTGACGGGGTTCCAACGTTGCAGGCGGGGAGTCTGGATGAGTTGATGGCCAAGATTGAGGCGTATGTTTAGAAGTATTCTTTATGCTGTCTAAGTTGGTATGCTGGGATATATGCATGTATCTATTTTGCGAAGTCGCTTACAATGATAACTGTTATACTTGTGTTACAATATCCAAAAGGGCTTGGGATAGGTACAAGAACAATACACTACATGTCATTAGCAACACGCCGGATTCAAGGCAGGGGCTTGATATTAAGGAGACTAAATCTTGACCACCCATATGCTAGGTGTTGGGGTGGTCACTAATATTCGTAAATACCGGAAGACTGACGTTGTCACACCCCCAATATCTCGATGGAATAAGCCTCCAAGCGTCAGATATGTGGTACTAACCTAGAATAATCACGAGTCATCACCTCGTTGTTGACCCAGAACGGCCGCATCTCCAGGTAATTGGTACGAGTGCATAAACCTTGCAGACCATTCCAATGTGTTCGATATTTCGCTGGGCCATTTCCATAGTTCAGGTTCATTGCTCGCGTCCACATGATTATACACAGCGTCTGCTGCAAATAAGATCGAACTCGCGCATATCAGACAGGAGATCATCTGCCACCATGGAAAGTCATGGACTAAGCTTCGCTCATAAGCAACTTTGTGGAGAAGCCGCGCAGAGTGCTGGGCTTCTGAGATACAGATTTTTTCCGATGAGGAGATGCTGTTTTGTAATTGGTGTGTGAGCGTTGGAAAGACGGTGCGCCCGGGTTCCATAAGCGATAGGCAAAGGAATGGCCTGTGAATGAGGGCACGGAGGTGATGGTATTTGATGGCAAGTATGTTTCACTGTTAAAATTGTTAGTCTGGTCTATTATATGGAGCTCGGGTGAGTGACAGACCTGTCGCTTGAAGGTGATTGACTTCTCAAACGCATGGCCTAAGTAGAACCGGAGAGGGTGCGGTAAGCCTGCCTTCCATTCTCGCAGTTGCTTATCCAGGGATAGAGCAGTCGCGAGCATCTCCTCGACTGGGTTTTCGATCTGAATTGGTTGATATATGTGCTTAATCACCCGACCCAGGATGAGAGAAAAGTTGATTACTTGGAGAAAGTAATCCATCATGGAAACAGACCCCTGCCTAGAGTCTAACTCCCTAGAAAAGGCTATTTGCTCTGAACGAGAGGGTAGTTCGACCCGGAAATCGTTTATATCTATGGCCATGGGACGGCCAAGCTGAAGGGCTAGGAGTCGGTCGAGCACAAACATAGAGTACCACGTGCGGCGACGAAGCTCCTGTTCCGTTCCCGTCGAGGTCCTGGAAGCAGCACGGTTGAATGAGGGATCTACATGAAGACCAATACTTTGGCCCATCCTGATAGCGAAACCCAGTGTGTTCCAGCATCTACCGTGTTGAGTCAGTCATGTTGACGATCTCAGGCATATAAAGCATTCTGAATACGTACCTGTCAGTTTCACACACAGCTAACAGAAAAAAGCACTGGACTATTAACGTCGCAACGCTCATCAGATTGCAGATGGCACCTAGCTGGCCCGAGAAGAATAGGCTCTGTTCAAAATACTGTAAATAAGGCTTGTCATCCTGGCCTCTATCCCGTGGGAAAGACTTGTAGTATGAACCGATGGCAAATATAAAAAAATCTACAAGAAGATTAATCACCGTTCTCCCCTAGGGCTACAACCTTGGAACGGGTGACGTCTTACTCAAGAGCCCTAGCGATCGGGAAGCAGGTGGTTGCTGCGAGTCATCTGCCCATAACTGCTCCAGAATCTGATACAGCTCGGAGTCGCAGAGGAAGGGGTAGGCAACGTGAATCGTAGAGAAATATATGTCCACTAACTCTATCGCCTCATCTCGTCTTGGGATCCTCAGCGGTCGTTCAAAGATGCCAGAAGTGAGAGAGGTGCCTGACTGGTCATAGCTGGCATGTCTTAGATCTTCCGGATTGGCATTCCGCATTGAGCGGCGAATAGAATGAATGAAGTGGATTTCACTCGCGCTGCCAAGGTACGTTGGCAGGCTCGCTGTTCCCGTGTCGGGCATTGGCATATGACCATTGGAGTCACCAGTATCTGGTGGCAATTGCTTTCGAATTGCCTCCAGCGATGTATCGAGAACCGCTCGACATTGGCCGTCTAGATGAGGTCTAATGGAATCGATCAAATTGACGTAGGAGCGGATTACTTTACGAGACAATGGGGATAACTCGCTATTTGCTGGAGCCTCGTCTTCTAGCTGGCCGCAACGGTCCTGATGCTGATTCTGAGGTGCCTCACTCGGCAAGCCGTGAGATGTATGCCGAGTCCGTCGCCGATTCCCGTTCCAGGTGCACCGATGTTGGTATCCGCTACAGCGGCCGCATACAGTCTTGACGCCATCACAGTAGCCGAGTTAATTTATGCTTACACAGGCACGGTCGGATCTTACTTTAGCTTTCAGCACACGGCACTTATCGCATGCCAGGGTAACACGGATGCGTTTCATTCTCGATCACGTGCAGAAGGTGGACAGATCGAGATGACCTGGGATACAAGATGGATTCTGCGGATGGGTGACAACTGTTAGTACTTTTGTTCTGGAGTTGTGGACTCTCAGGTGGAGTCATGCATATAGATACGGCATCGCGAGCGTCGGGGTTAGTTTGACTCTCCTAATTGTTGAAATGGGAGCATTTAAGTGGACTCAGGGGCTTTATAACTCCTTCATGGTTTTCATAGTAATATGTTTCTGCGCTCGTCTGAATCAAGTCCCTTATGAAATAGCCTTTCGAGTGAATCAACCTGAAATGAATAACTACCAGTTAGCCTATATGCTGAGAAATTTTGGAGCATTCAAGTCTTACAGACCTGAAATCGTCAACCTGGAAATCTGAAACATCATCCCTTGAATATAGGTACAACACACGACAGAAACAGCTAATAGACAGGTGCCAGGTACCACAGTGATAGGTACCGAGAAGGAAAATTAAGCTTGTATTAAATTAAAACGAATAATATTTCCACGCAGTCCCTTATTGTATCAAGACTGCTTCAAAATAAATACAATGGTTTCTATTGCGTCGGAGCTGTTCCACACCTGTCTTGATGTAATTGACCAGCAACTTTGGCGAGGTTAGTTATAGCTGCGACAAGGGCGGCAAACAGAACGTAAAAGCATACCTTCTGCATCAGATGGGGGACACGAGTCCTTCAGACAGACTGTTAATGCGTCTTTGAATGCTGGACTGGGACAAGTGCATTTGTTGTCATACTGCGAAGCGCAACCCGCGACGGCAGCAGCTTCAGATAGACATCGGTTCTGTCAACGACAAACGAATTAGCATCATTTCCGAACGGGATTATTAATATTATACGGAAAATTCAACGGCGGATCTTACCAGGCAGCTGCTGATGTTTTCAGGGTCCACTTCAGAGCCGCTTGCTTCGGCCGCAACGAAGGACAGAAAGGCTGCGAGAGGGACGAAGATAGAGAGCTTCATGGTGGGAGATGGTTGCGATTCCAAAGGGTGTGGAGTAGGATTAGGAGTGTAAGTAGGGAGTGGAAGTAGGAATTGGAAGAAGTAGGGCATGTCCATGCTCCTATATAATAAGTCCCCCTCCTAGGCATACATTCCTTGTTTGCTGGTGGTGTTGTGGTAAACAATCCCGCCACTGGGGTGATCTGCGGTATGGGGATTTCGCAGGAATGTGAAGGGCCAACCGCACTTGCGCTATGGGATATGAATTATGAGACGGTCGCAGGGAGAACACTACATTCGTATTGAATTTATGACTTGAGGAGGACAATTCAAAAATCGAAGATTGTTGATAATTCTATATCAATCTTTCAAAGCATCTAGAACCCTTCGGCTCCATTTTCCGGATTTCGATGGAGACGCATCATCAGGAGACCAGTGGCGTCTGCTGGAAAAATCGATTTCATCGAGTGACACCCTAGGGAGAATCTGAGCAAAATAACCTCGTACAATGAAGAGCGGGCCATAGGTGAACTTACCACCTTGTCTTGAACCACAATTTATAACTGAAGAAGAATGTAAAGAATACCGGGATCGTGACATATGAGGCGATAAATGACTTGTAGTTGAAAGGCGTCTCGAAAACAGTATACCCCTGGATTAAAAGCAGGAATATGTTGAAGAGGAAATTGCCCCAATAAATTGCCGTATGCCCAGGAGCTGTAAACGGGAAGGTTTGAATGTCAATATTCTGCTTCTTCGCGGCGGCACGGACTCTTAATTGGATGAAGGTGATAGTTGCCCACGCGATGTAGGCCGCCGTACCACCGAAGGAGGTGAAGTAGGAGAAGAGGCTTCCAGCCGTCGTCGTTATGGACATCAAGCCCAGGAAGCCCCACATGTTAGAGAAGATAATTGCAGGATATGGGACTGGATCATTGTCAATTAACGAAGTTAACATGTAGAAAGAAGTACTGTGGTCAACTTACCTCCCCTGGAGTTTGTAATGGAGAAAAAGGAGGGGGCTTTTCTTTTCAGAGCTAGAGAGTAAAGTGTGCGAGACTGAATATAAACCACTCCATTGGCGGCTGAAACGAAGGCAATCAATATGATGGCATTCACAAAATGGCCAGATGACTTCCACCCCGCGAGAGTAAACCCGATGGTAAATGGAGAAGATGCTGTTTTGGAGTCTGGGTGTACTAGATCATCTGATGTCGAAGGACAAATCAGGCCCTGAAAGAAGGACATGCCGATAAAGACAACTAGAATCCGGTATAAGATAGACCTGGTAGCCTTGAAGGAGGGTTAGCATTTTTTCTTGATTTCTCCTTTTTCTAATGAAATCTTGGACTGACACGAGGTACGTCGCGCTGGGGATCCCTAGATTCGCCAGCTGCAACCGAAACAATTTCCGTGCCAACATAGTATGCAGCAGCAAGGACGAATACTTGGCCGAATCCGTTAATCCCATTTTGGATTGGACCTGTGAAAATATGTGATGTGTAAGTTGAAGATTGAATGGATAAAGATACTTCAAAAGAAGACTGACCGTATGGAGCTTTCCAATATCTAAATCCAACATACCCATTGCCGAAAGCACCAACATCGGCAAGGATACAGATGAAAAAGAGCACGATGAGAGATAGAAATTTGAACATCCCAAAGTAGTACTCCGTTTCACCATAGAAGTTGACACCCAGGGTGGTCAGAATAGAGAAAAAGACAAAGAATATGATATACCATGCCCAGATAGGGACTGAAGAATCTGGGATCCAAAACCGTAGGAATACTGTCGCGTTATTCCAGTCTACGGTCATGTTAGAACTTGAGTATAATTAGGGCCACCGAGATATAGAAAGACTCACCCGATGCCAGGAACACACTCCACATAAAATAATAAAGCCATGACATTGCAAAGCTCAATGCCGGGTCCACAAATCGGTCACAATGCTATGACCAGATATTAGACACAGAAACACAATTGTAAAATGATAAATCTTACCTCTACAAATCCTCCATGAACTGGAAAAAGAGTAGCTACTTCACCAACACTCTGCATTAGAAGCCACACAGACAGTCCTATTCGCTGGTTAGAAAAAAAATTGGAAAGGATGAATTCCTGTTGATTTAAAAACATACCAACCACTGAGAACCCAATCAGTAGACCTAAAGGGCCAGCTTCATAGATACCGAAGCCCAATCCATAAAAGCACCCTGGTCCAATAATGCTTCCCAACGCAATGATCATGAAATGGCGGCCTTTCAGACCACGACGAAGACCATCGTCGATGACATCTCCTGAAATGTCACGTATCGGCTCATTATCGCCCGGCGTCTCGGTAACAGTCGTGCCAGCCTTTGATGGTTCTGGCGCTTCGATAGAAGACTCTGAACTCGTTGCCATATTCCTTTAATTACGGTCCACCTCGGAGAGCAGCGAGGATAAGGAAGTGTCCACTTTATAATTCTGTTAAGTAAAAATAGGGAAGAAGGAATATTTGTCGAGCACGCCATGAAGCTCGATTAATTGCGCTACATTGAGTTGGTGTTCATCAGAATAGGGCGACCGGACTAGCTGTCAGGATCGAAGTATCGGAGGATTTCTAGGCTGTTGGATTGGTTGTTATTGGGGGATATAGCTGGTTGGTAGCACGTCATAGAGGAGTCCAATTTGTCAAAAGTAGGCCGGACTCTCGGGATAAGAAAGTAATTTGGATTAGCCGAGCTTGAAAAATTATAGAAAATTTCGGTTGGAATTTCTCATTCTGGAAGGGTGATATACTGAAGAATAGCGTGGGCGGCAAGGGTTGCAAAATGTAATAATTTCATTACTAGATTCAATAAGCACCAGCTTGACGGACGAGTCTCGTGTTGATGGGTCGTGGTTTCCATTTACGGATGTTGATGGATCAGCATTCGCGGCCATCCAATATTTAGACAACAAACTCGCGCGTAATTGCACCTATCTCTACGATCCAGAAGATGAAATAGTCTGGCTATGGAGTCAATTTTTCATAACCCAGCACTGGCGACAATTATCAGATGGATCGAACGCAAAGTCACGGAAATGAACCTCAGCGACAGTCTCCTGTTTACCAGAACGACCAACTACACTCTCAGACTGTACGACAACGCTGGAGGCCCATGGATTACTCAGACAGAACCAGCGATAGCACTGGATGTCCGCAAAAAAAGCCGGTCAGATCATTCATCCTTTTACCGTCTTACCACCCCGAACAACGGAAAGGCCATCTTTGATACTCGAGGTTGCGTTTTCAGAGCCAAGATCCTAGATCAGCGAGGATATCCATATCCGGTCATCGCTTCTACGTAGCCAAGAATGTGTCAAATTTGCAATGGCAGCATTTGTGGAAACTCAGACGGTTTCAATCGAACAATTCGAGCTCGCCAACAAACCAACACACCGTTCAAGTCAGCTCTCAATATATCGCCGAGCGAACTCAGGGAATCACAATTGAACGACCAAATAACAACTAAGAGCCTGTAATGGAGGGCACCTTCATAATTCCATTCAAAAAGGATCTTTTTTAGAGAGCCGACAGGTGGAGAAACGGACCTTGTCATGGACAAAGGCGTTAGGTCCGGGCCGCAACTCGGCAGTAAGATTAAGTTCAAGTTGCCGGATCCAAAATCCTTGTGAGCTATAAACTAGCACTGCTAGAGGAACCAAAACCGTCCCCGGCGGGCAAGCTGGGTATGGGATCTGATTGCCCTCCCATGGCGTCTTTTCTCATATTTTTGGGAGAGACGATATACTTCAAATTGCTAGGCAAGTTTGGAGAGTAAACTCCATTCAGGAAGCTCGCTTGGTTCGAAGGGATTAGGTAGTGGGGAGTTCCGTGTTTATTTACCAAGTCAATGCTCTTTGATGACACTTATCATGTATCCAGTTGTTTATTATCGGTCTCGTTCCAATCATGGTCGAAATTAAGCACTGGAAATTGACTGGTTTTGACTTTACAAGTGGCTTTCCCCCGTTATTTCCGTTATAAAATAAAAAAGACCTTTCAAGAGCCCCGGTACATTTTGAAGTTGACAGGCATAGTGCGTAGATGGTTATTTTCTTTAATGATATTCTATAAGTACTCCTTAAAACCTGATTTACATGCTAACCTTAAGTGTTCTTCCAACCGTTTCGGAATACTCACGCTAATTATAGGGATTGTTCTATACTACACCTATTTTTGTATGTCTCAAAGACCTCAATAATACCTCATTGCGTTATTCTGGCATTTGAATAACGAGAAAGGGTCGTGATGTAATTGGCTGTTCCTTCGCTCTTTGAAACAGTAAACAGTACATATTTGGAAGGCGCCCGTCGTACATGGTAAACAACAACACTCCCACCTCTCTCCTCATGTTAATCACTACCATCTCTCCGTTTCAATTTCATCTTTTCTAAAACGTTAACACGAAGACCAAGAAGAGAGCACAAGGTGGCAAAACGCCAACAGAAGTAGAGCCATCACCGCGTTTCGCTCTCGAAGAATCCATCGAAGACATCAAGTCGAATACGACTAAGTCTATCAACAGAAATAGGCAGCCAACACTACGAACAAACTGACTAAAGCGAGATGGATACAAGTGTGTCCGGACTGCACAGTATCGATCATCCGCCCCCTAAATCTTCAAGAGCAAACACCTTGATGCGGTCCACATCATTCCCTATACACCGATGATGAAATGCCGACCCAGGGTCTGGTTGGCACTGGTATTGGTGGAACGAAAAGCTCTGCAATTCAACAAAGCGCTTTTATCGCTGTCCACGCCACCATCGCAGACATCATTCATGCGCCTGGGCAGGGTGAACTGATCGAGAAGACCATACCAAAGTTCAAAGATGGCACGATCAATCAGCTTTCAAGAGAGTGCCGAGCGAGCGAAACACCTGGTGGAGGAGAGAATAGCCCCTCTGTCAAAAGGCCCTGGAAGCTCGACGTCTTCCGCATTCCACAACTTGAAGTACATCGGCCCACCGCGAACAGATGATGAGCAAACTGTTAATGAGGCGTTTTTGCTGTTTATTCGCGTCTGGACACTCAACATTGGAAGTCCACATTACAAGTGGACGACAACACATCATCCCTTTAAACCGGCGTTCTTTGGAAACGTCAAGTTGGTTGCAAATACCGACGGATTCTTAAAGGGCATCGACATCGACAACATATTTGGTCTGGTCGAAGTCAAAGCTGCAACTCGAAGAAGGACCCCGAAACCCACCATATACATGCAGGAAACGGCTGAAATGATTTGTTGGATCCTGCATGACATTAGAGACGGCAGTAGAACAGTTGACTCCCAATGTTTGTGCATGAAATTTGAGATTTTTAGCTGAATATACTGACCTCTGGTTTCGCAGACGATTAAGGTGGACTTCGAGACAGAAGGTGCCGATGCGTTTGGACAGGTTAGGATCATCTTTGAAGCAACTGGGATCCCCCACCAATACCAAATAAAAACACTCTCAAACATACCATACGAGTGCACGATCCTATTGCCACCGAAAGGGTTGTGAATTTCAAAGTAAATGAGGAGAATTATAAGCTGCCAGACCCCAAACTGTTACAAGTACATACAGCCATCGGAAATTTCTTGATTATGAGCGGGCAGGGTGAATCGATTGACAAAATGCTTCATTACTTTGGAGAGCGTGGTGTGCTTGCCCCAAGCGGCAGCACAAACTTGGAAGAAATGTTCGCCGCTAGCAATTTCTCCCTCTTGCCGGCAAACGTTAAGGAATCGCCCGAATCCGCAAAGTCAAAAATGCAGTAACGTCCAGCGCGAAAACGGTCACAGGTGAAATCCGTTAACTCCGAATGAGAGGCCGCGGTGATCATACCGCAGATTCGGAGGTAGATCTGAGAGGAGATTCCATTCCATGGATGCAGACTGGGTTACTATTTATTTATCTGTGGGTATTGATGAGACAAGTCTTATTTTTCTTCCACACTGGAGTCCTCATTCGCTTACCCTGTCAACTCAAACTTTCTCACAACTTGCAAAGTTGCATAATAGCTAAATGGCAATGCCAGGAACCACAAACCGAAATTGATACTAGCAGTAGCAATTAATGCAGTTGGAACGGCCTGTACACCAAATCCTACAGCCACTCCAGCCGTCTCGATTCCCCGTAACAACGAACTGTATCGAATCTGGTCTCCAGGAGAATCCGATAAATTCCCAATACACCAGTAGATATAGTTTTCGACTATACCTAAACTGATTCGCTCAAATAAGAAAAGACCGAATCCGCGGCCAAATGCACGCTGGTCGCCCCAATCGAGAACAGGCTTGGTACGCCTATATTCGTTCTGAATGATGACTGCCCAGATCCAGGTTGCACTATTAAGCATCGCGATCAAAGCAAATGTGACGACAGCTCGAAATTTGCGGCTCTTGTGCCATGGCAGGTCAACCAGTGACCCGCCTAGCCAAGTTGCGAACGTGCCTACCACTGCATTCATGAAACTGCCCAGTGCTCGAGATCTCACGGTGAAATAAGTAGCCAAATAGGTCCCGGGATATGCTTGGATCCACCCAAAGTACCAGAATAATGGGACTAGAAGTAGAATCGACTTGCTCCTAGCCAATTGCCACATTATCTTCGCCTCCTTGCGCCAATCGATATTGCGAGGCGCTTCGATTTTAGTATGATCATCTCGTTGGACTTTCTCAGGATTAGATAGAAGCAGTCCGATAGGAAGCCCCAGGCACTGAATAGCGATAAAAGCAATATAAGTCTGATAGCCAACTTGGCCTTGCTGGTTCACGGCATGATTGATGCCAAGAGCAACAGCGCCTCCGATAATATTGCCGAAGTTACGGAAAGTAAACCACGTAGCAATATAGCGACCACGTTTATGCTGCTCTGGATATCCTGTCGCAATGGCCCCTTCAACGCTCCAGAAGAATCCAGCACTGATACCACATGTGATCGAGCCGAGATAGACAAGCCATGTGGCACCAGTGCGATTGTTGAGATATAGCCCGGCAGCGTAGAGGGGGTAACCAATCGAGCCCAAAGAAAGTGTCCATCGAAAACCTATTAAGTTGGTAATCCATGGCCCAGCAAAGCAGGTCACAGTCATGAACGCATAAAGAAGGGCGTTGGCAGCATTCACTAGGTCAGGGCTCTGAGAACCGCCGACACCAAGTCCATTCATCGCGCTCCATATTCCTGGTGCACAAAAGGCGCAGAGACCGACAATCAAGATTTGAAAAAGAGTACTCCGAAAAAAGGACGAACGGCCTTGGTACTCTGTTGAATTTTCCGAAACCGCTTGGATGTCGGGTTCGACATGGACACCGTCGGCTGGTTTGGTCGTTGACACCATCGGGGGAGTGGTTCCGCGACCAGGGATGAACCAGGACACGGAAACAAATATTGAGAAATGGAAGTTAGGCCATTAATATACATTACTACTGTTATACTGTTTAAATGCCGAAATTATCGACATTAACCCCCGCAAGCACGCATAAGCTTGGTAAAATGACACAATATCATGCTGCCTCGGATGTGCTACATGCGACAACTGCCTTTAAAGTAAGATATATTGAAGGATCACTTCCAAATGGTCGGTTATCCTTGCCCAATAGCATATCGCCGTATAGTTATATCGTCATTTTGGGGTGAATGAGGAGTTTCTCCGCACTTGGCCTCGAACACGACGAATCTCGGCTATTTAATCGCTACAGTCCAACCTCAAAAAATCATCCGCTACCATATTACCACATCTTACTAGTAAAAAGAATAGAGCCACCATGGCTGTAGCCACAGAGCAAATTCAGCTTGAAAAACTACATCTCGGGGACGCAGAATCCTCCGAAGTCTCCTTCGAGCCTTTCGAACTTCCCTCCTCCAACCAGCGGGTGCTTGGGCCGCCACACCCTCCAAACACGACTATTCCTCTCGCCTTGCGTCTGACAAATGAAGAATCACCAGCGAGATTAGACGATATTGTGGATACTATCAAGATTCTTCAAGAGCGGGATGGAACCTTTACCAAGAAGCTCGCGCGCCACGGCACGTTGCTCTTCAGAGGCCTCCCCATTCACAGTGCCGAGGACTTCAGCAAATTTGCCCATGCATTTGGATATAAACCCCATGAAATCATCGGCATAGTGGTTGACCGTCCTTTACTGGCACCAAATATCGCACCCGCGAACGAAGCACCGAAGGAAGTGCTCATCTATAATCACAATGAATCACCACAAGTTCCCCACGCACCAGAGTACATATTCTTCTATGGTCATCATGCTCCGAAGAGTGGAGGCGAGTCTCCTATCTCATCTTCGCTGGAGCTATTCAATCGCGCCCAGCAAGAAATCCCCGAGTTTATTGCCGAAGTCGCGGAGAAGGGTATCTTAAGCACGGTGACTTATAAAACGGACAAGCAATACCAGGGTGGCTCGACTCTCCGCCAAGCATTCGGTAAAGAGATCTTGGAGGGCGATGACGAAGAGACTAGACGGCGCAAGATAGAGGCCCAGATTGCGCGCTATGGACGGGGAAAACACACTACATGGGAGTGGATAGATGATGGGCTGGTGATCACGCATCGATTACCAGTGATTCGGACTCAGCCTGGAACGAACTTGCCCACCTTATTCACAGGTCTTGCATCTTATTGGAAGAGAGCGCAAGTTGATACTGATGCCCGGCGAAACATTGTACGACAACTGTACGGCGATGGATCGGTGATCCCAGAAAAGTATCTTAAGCACCTGGCCAAGATCACGGATGAAATTCGAGTGTTGCATCGTTGGCAGACCGGGGATGTACTGGTTTATGATAATGTTATCGCGCAACATGGTAGGGAGCCATGGCAAGGGGAACAGAGTGATCGAGTTGTCTTGGCTAGTCTGTTTGATGGTGAGAGCGTTCCTGGGCCATACGGGTTTGGCGATTGGGCCCGGGTAGTGCAGGCACTGGATTGAGATTTTTCCTTATATAATTGGAGATAAAATTCTTCAGTTGAATTCTGGTCAGTGTGTTGAACAATTGATTGTGAATGCCACCAGTATTTACTATTTTGCCTTTGAAAGAAGCCATTGCCGATATCGGTGCTGGTTCGATTCTCAGAGATTTGGTAGTAATCGTTTTTATTTTCATGTTTCAAATAAAACCACCAAATATTTCAGTGGTAGATAGACAATCTATCCATCAATGACCCCGCAGACTTCCCTGTTGAGCGTGCATGTACCAGGCGTAGAGGCACGAGTGCAGCAAGTCTAATCGAACAGGCAAGTATCCGCGCACCAACCAACTACCAATAGAACACGTCTAAGTGGATACGAAATTCAATAAAAAAAGGCAAGTTTCCGCTATCGCCCCACCATCGATGTTTGCCCCAGCTGATTCCCCGCAAACTCATCATTCGAGGAATACCCAATGGCCCATGCTGTCTTGCGGGATGGTTCTCTACAATTGAATCTGCCATGACGAGTGGTATTGGTAGTGCAGAGCTGAGTTCGCACACACGCTCATTCACTGGATGTGCAACGGTATGTCGCTAATGAAAATAAAATGAATCACCCCTCTAATTTCTGCCAGTGTCGGAGCCGCCATGTCAAATGCGACGAAGGTCGCCCGACATGCTCCATGTGCGCGTACTTTGGTCTTGAGTGCGCTGGCTATAAGAAAGACATTTTTTTCGATTCGAAGAATCCCAACAGTCGCATTCGGTTTCGCCGACCGCTGTTGACGGAGGCAGAGCGCATGCACATGAGTCAGTGGCTGGTTGATTCAGCGCCGCCAAAAGCAACGCAGAAGCTTTTATTTCAAATAGATGAAGAATGTGAAAACTCAACAGCGGCAGATGAAATCGACCTGTCCTATGGTCCGTTTGGCGCGTTTCGAGTGCAACCGGCTCGAAGTGTCCCAATAACTACTCCATCTCCTTGCGACCGACCACCCCGGGTCGAAGAATTAGAGGCAGCAACAGATATAAGCCCTCAGGATACAGATACTATGATGGATTCATTTCCAGTTGCATCTGCCATGTCGCAATGGTCTCCAAACTTCCTGAGTTCCCTGCTTGGGCAACCTGATGGGGACCCAAGCACGGCTTCCCCAGATCTTCTGGATCTGATAATGGATCAAGTTCCTTTCGATGATACCACTTTAGCTGCAACTGACTGTCAAATAACCTCAATAATGCCAGATACATATTGTCATCCTCCCATATCTCCTCCCTCCCTCACTCCCGTTCCGGGCGGAACTGGAGCTGTTCCCCCGGATGCTGTGTTTCTAATCAAGCACTACTCGTCTACTGTTATCAGCTTGATGACACCTGTCAGACATAAGAAGACACCATGGCATGTTATATTTATCCCGCATGCGAAAGACTGCCTAGCAGCGCTCGCACTCGGCGAAGATCTTAGCCATGCAAGTCTATGTGCTTTTTACGGTACACTAGCCATCAGTGCTTTCAGCCTGGGTGGTGTTTCTCGATCGCAGTCATGGCTTGAGCAAGGGCGTCTATATCTTCGCCATGCACAGGAACACGCGAGAACGATGCTTATGACCGCTTACGATAGCCCGAAACCCGCCAAATACAAGACAACTTTAATGGCCATACTCACCATGGTGCAGGTTTCAAATTTTTGCGGAAACCGGAACGAAACAGAAGGATATTTTCTGGAGGCCGAGAAATTTATTCGCATGAAAGGATTGAAACGTAGGAAATCGCGCAAAGTCCGACTTCTACATCACTGCTACGTCTACGAGCGGATGTTCCACGAGAGTATATTTATTGGCGGAGCGAACTCAAACCAGCGACGACATATTCGTCGTGCTATTGAATCTAGTGGATTGGCGTCGGCGAGCGTGGACGGTCTATCGTTCCGTCTCTACAAATGGAAAAATTTACACCAGGAGATGATGTCCGTTCGTGAGGGAGAAGAGGGTGAAAATGATCTCCACCTTGAGAGACCTGGAACATTCTCAGCAACACTATACCCAGAAATATTCGGAGTTCCAGAGCCATGGATGATTCTTCTTTCCATGATCATTCGACTTGGCACCGAGAAAGATGCCGCAGAGCAACAAAACAACCCGAATAGTCTAAACCTCAAAGATTTTATCAGTCGTTCAAAGGCACTGGAAGACTATATTAACCGCCTGGAACGGCCAAACCAAACAATCTGTGGCTTAGGGATCCATCAGTCGTCGGTTGATCAGCATATCCTGGAGAATATGCTTGAGGCTATGCGACAGGCCCTGGCTATCTACTTCTACCGCCGAATCTACGATGTGGATGCGTCAATGCTGCAACAGAAGGTGGTCAATGTACGTGACTGCTTGCTTCAATCCGAGTATGCCGATTCCAGCATTGTACATGGCTCTGCCGGTTTCATATGGCCGGCATTTATTGCAGCCTGCGAGGCAGAAGACCCAAAGGTACAGGAATCGTTTTCGGCTTGGTTTGAAATTTCAGGGCAGCGCAGTGGTCTCCCATCCTTTACACAGACCAAAACTTCTATTGAGAAAATTTGGCAAGAGAAACGTCACGGAAATGGTAGTAGCGTCACCTGGGTCGATTTGATGAAGAGGTCGCAAGCTTTGCAGCAGGGATCATGATTATTAGAAGCGATGATGACGCCTTTTCTACATTTGGAACTGGAACTTTGACATGATGAAATATAATTGTATTTAGACATGGGATTGATGTTGATCTTAACTGAGCTATCAGTTGGCCTCCCTTGAATTTTGAGGTCTCACTTCAGGATATCAACAATCATCTTTCTAGCCGCGCTTTCCCCACATTATTTATGCATTTGGTATCAAGCAACGTGTCACCTGCAGCCTGCCTCATTTTTAGAGCAAAAGTAGGAAGTGATAGGCTGGAATCGCGCCCACTATGCGGGCACCTGGGGTAGCTGTGAATTTCAGGAAGGCTTCCCCGACAAACCCCACATGCGGAATAGGGAGTATGAGACTCCCCTCATTTATTTATTATCGGAGGAGCACTGGAAATCGCAGGGGAAAAAATAACATCTGTATTCCTTCTCTTTGAATTCCTTCTATTGTTCATTTTCACGACCCCAACACCTATAATGGACGTCCCCGGCATCGCATTGGTCACAGGCAGCGCATCTGGCATTGGACGCGCCGTTGCAATTGGCTTAATAAGAGACGGAGTTTCTGGTCTTGCCCTTCTGGACCTTAATACACAAGCATTGGAGCAAGTCAAGGCTGAAATTCAAGAGAAGCAAAGGGAATTCGGTCACTCTCGACCTGCCCGAATTGAGGTATACCCAACAAACGTCGGCGACGAAGCGCGCGTGAATGAGGTTATTGAGACCGTGGCGAGGACATTTGGACGTCTGGATTATGTTGTCAATGCTGCTGGAATCGCCATGAAGCACCCCGGCGGTACTGCGTTCGTTGAAACTTCCGACTGGGACCGTATCCTGAATGTCAACCTGAACGGTACATTCTATGTCCTCCGAGCCGCTGCAAAGGTCATGCTGAAGCAAGAGCCTCTCCGATCCACTATTGATGGTCGCCCTTTATCGAGGGGTTCCATCGTCAACTTTTCCTCTATTCAGGGTGTGGTTGGAATCCCGTTGTCGACAGCCTATACTGTGACCAAGCATGCGGTTATCGGCCTCACCAAGACTGCGTCGGAGGATTACGCTAAGGATGGACTAAGGATCAATGCCATATGTCCGGGATACACAGAGACACCCCTGACCACAAAATCACCTGAGATCCTCAAGGCTATGCAAGAGAGAATTGCCACTGCGGTGCCGATGGTGCGGATGGGTAGACCAGAGGAGATTGCCGATGGTGTGATTTATCTGTGCGGTGGACGGAGCTCATTTGTTACAGGAACTACCTTGATGGTAGATGGTGGGTATACTCAACGTTAAAGGGATTAAATTAAATTGTTTCCAAGGTTGTTTGTTAGACGAGAATGGTACATTGGCAACGTTGAATTGAATACAAGATGATCCGCTCGAGTTTTATATTAAGTCGAAACTGAAAATCAATAAATTAAAACAAAACCTTTACTAATCGTATTTTTCAGAAAGTTAGGGTTGTATTTTATATCAATTATTATCGCAGTGCAGTGATTGTCAAGTATGAGCACCGTTTCCGGATGTGTGACCTCATCACCCGCCGACAGCCGTCATCATCGACCACAATAGTTCTTGATGGCGCGGAAGTTTAAAGATTCCGACCAATGATAATACCTTTTTAATAATCAAGTGAATACTACTCATCCTGGATCGTGAAAAGGTCTGGGGTTCCCACTGTCGTTTCTCAAGTTGCTTCAACAACGATGAGCAAAGCTAGAATCCGGGAATCAAACTGTCTCAGATTCGCAGTGCAACGACCATCATTGCTAGGGCTTCAGATGGGCTATACTGGTAGAAGTCCAGCTTCTACATTGATCAAAACCTTACAACGAACTGCTTCATCCCACACGAAACACCGAACAACCTCTACACGCCAGCACAACTGCCCCCAAGCAGTCCAGCCGCTGAGAAAGGCCACCATGAGCAGCCAACGGGTACCGATCGAACCACAGCGCGTCGACGCTCCTCTTACCCAGTGTGCAACGTTTCTTGTTGTTACCGCGACGAACAAGCCCGACTCGATCTCCACAATCCGTTCCACACTCGCCGGTTTGGATAGTTTAGCAAAGAATGTTTCAATTCGAGACCTGAGTGCACAATTTGCGTGTACAGTCGGGATAGGAAGCGAAATATGGGATAATCTCACGGGTCTTCCTCGTCCTACAGAGCTACACTCGTTCCGTGAGGTAAAAGGCAAAAAGCATACCGCTGTCTCGACGCCCGGCGACCTGCTATTTCATATCCGTTCCGAGCGGAGGGATATCTGCTTTGAATTCGAACGCCAATTGATGAATCAGCTAGGCGGCTCAGTTTCTGTGGTTGATGAGACTGTCGGCTTTCGATACTTCGATGTGCGTGACCTTCTCGGGTTTGTGGACGGCACGGCGAATCCTGTGGGTCCATCAGTGCCGGCTTCTGTTCTCGTGGCCGAGGAAGATGCATCTGCACAAGGGGGAAGCTATATAGTGGTACAGAAGTATACGCATGATCTCCCTGGCTGGGCAGAGCTTCCAACAGAGAAACAGGAGCAAATTATTGGACGGACGAAGCTTGATAATGTTGAGTTGGACGATGCTGAGTCTGGTCAGCGATCACACAAAACATTAAACACAATTGAGGACGAAAACGGGAATGAGCATGATATTCTACGCGACAATATGCCTTTTGGATCGCCGGGATCTTCAGAGTTCGGGACATATTTCATCGGGTATACACGACGTCTGTGGGTCATTGAGAAGATGCTTGAGCGAATGTTTGTTGGGGATCCTCCGGGATTGCATGACCGTATTCTGGACTTTTCAAAGCCATTAACGGGGACAACATTCTTTGCCCCTTCGGCCAGTCTACTGGCAAGCCTTCATTCGGATTGACCATTTCGGAATGGATTCGGGGTAGTAAATGAAGCCTACACAATTTTTCAAGAGCGGAAAATCATGTTTCTATTCATTCTAAAGAACTGTAGCTTTCGTTTAAATCCTCGCCAGTGTCTCTGGTCGAGCTGTCCTGAAGTTGAATCCTTGCCAACCATTCTCCTTGCAGGCAGCACATCTCCGGCGGTACTCAGCCGCGTGGCCAGAATATCTAGCAACACTGCGGACAGTTCTGCCCTTGATGTTTTTGTTTACTCCTGTCATCCAGCTATCCACTTCATTTGACAAGGATCCCTTGCTGCATTCCACGACGTGCTCTGTCCATTCTTCCACAGCCTTCTCTGTCGGCTCTACATAGGTGTAGTTGTTATCCTGACAGTGCTGGAGAAGGTCAGAGACAACCGTAACAGCATGTTCAATAGTTCGAGGAGCATTTCCAAATGGCTGATGAGGACCAAGAACCATGAACATGTTAGGCATGGAACGAGCTGTCAAACCAAGATAAGTACGTGGTCGGTGATCCACCCAAACCGCCTCGGAGCCGCGTTGGGTATCACTATTTCCGACAAGAGGTCGACCATCCTTGGTTTGCCAGTCAATAGCGCTAAAGGCGCCCGTGATGGCATCGAATCCAGTGGCATATATGAGCACATCGAGATCGTGGTGTTTGCCGTCTGTGGTTTTAATGCCACTGGCAGTGATCGTTTCGATTGGTGTCTGATGTAGATCCACGAGATTAACATTCGGCTTGTTAAACATATCAAAATATCCACTTTCCAGAGGAACTCGACGGGTACCGAAGCCATGATTCTTGGGGATTAAGCTTTCTGCGACCTGTGGATCGTTCACACGTTGTCGAATTTTGTCTGCAATGAAATCCGAGTAAAGTTTGTTGGCTGTTCGATCGGTGTACGTGTCGCTAAAATTACCAAGCCACTTGGCGAACCCGGGCTTAGCATAAATTTCTTCCCATAGAGCGCGACGCTCCTCTGCGGACACTTCTAATGATTTGCGAGGGTCTGCCTGATGCATGAAGCAACCAGGAGTTTCGGAACACAGTTGGAAGATATCATCATAATTTTCCCAGTGATGCTTCATTTGCTCGATAGTAATTTCCTCGTTGCGAAGGGGTGCAGACCAATTTGCTGTTCGCTGAAAGACCGTCACAGACTTCACGCTAGGCTCCTTAGCGACGGCCGTGATAGTCTGAATACCTGTGGCGCCAGTCCCGATGACACCGATTCGTTTATTGGCGAAATCGCGTGATAGGCTGAAGTTCTTTGGCCACCGAGAGGTGTGGAAAGATTCACCCTTGAAATCTTCCACACCAGGAATTGCTGGTAGTTGAGGCTTGGACAGGAAGCCCATGCAACTGACGAAAAATCGAGACTGGTATTGGGCCCCACCGGAGTCGGTAAAAAGCCATGTTCGGTTGTACTCCTGCCAGCGAGCTGACTTGATCTCTGTCTGGAATTGGATATGTTTCTGGAGCTGGTGTTTGTTGGCAATGCACTCGATGTATCGAAGGATTTCCGATTGGGGGGCAAAAGTCTCTTTCCAGTGCCACTCATCGCGCAGCTCTTTGTCAAAGGAAAAGGCATAAGACAAAGACTCGGAGTCAACTCGGGCACCAGGGTAGCGGTTCCAGTACCAAGTTCCACCAACGCTTTCAGCGGCTTCTATCACGCGGATGCGCCAGGAGGGCAAGCGCTTTCGGAGGTGATAAAGACTGCAAACACCAGAAAGGCCAGCGCCGATGATAATGACATCGTAATTCTCGGGTTGAACGGATTCCATGGCTGAGAGTTGGTAAATAGATATCGTTTTGTTTCCCTTTGACAATAAATGTGATAGTATTTGTGGTCTTTATAGACCACAAATACTGGTGTGTCGTCCATGCTATGGAAATAGCGGAGCGAGTGTGAACTCCAGCAGCAGAAGGGATCGGCGAAACCTTCCTGGACGACGAAGCTACCTAGCGGATCCCACACCCCGCATGGATTCACGTGCCGGCAAGACTTGCCTAATGAGAGAGGCATTAGTATTCCGTACCCCATGTAGTAAAGGGAGCAGAATTATGAAATCGAGATAAAAGATAGTATTGTTGCAGAAATGAGACGAACAGACAGGTCACAAAAGAGCGAATGACTCGGCTTAGGAGACCACCCCACTATATCGTCTATTTCCATTTATTCCAGATGGATATGACCGTGCTCCGTCTTCTTTAATCCATTCTTTAACCCAAGCCTGGTTCGTTCCTTATTCATAAGCGGTAGCAGACTGTCAATCGAGGGTGTGGCCCAACTATCCCGGTCATGTTCCTCCTTCTTCGAAAAAAAAAAAAAAAAAAAAAAAAAAATGTATGCTCTAGGTCTAGGTGACATTTGTTCAAAGAATTACTGGAGAATATAGTCTGGATCAAAGAAAGTCACGTTTGATGCTTTAACAAAGCTTCGATTATCTCTTTGAGGAGGCGCTCGAGATCATCCTAGCAAGATTAATTCCTAGGGTTGGTTTTTGTTTTTGATCTTGCAATTTTGGCTTGTACTGAAAGTTATTCACCACTTCAATTCCTTGGGCTCAGTTTCTCTAGCCAAATCTATCGGATCGGTGGTAATCGGATGATTTATTACCCAGAGAGCAAAAGCACCAGCCGTGTATGGATTCAGAGTGTAGTCTGTGACACATTGTAGGAAGTAATAAAGATAAATAGAAGCATAGGAAAAGCAAAGCCAGATATGGAGTTCATTCAGCTATTTAATTTATCGTCATACTGTTTAAACAGGGCCGGGTAGGACGACTTGACAATATTAGTACCCTGCAACATCTTTAGAAAGCACGTCAAGCTATAGGGTTAACTGACTTACTTTTTCGCCAATCATATAAACGGCATTTTGAATCCGACAATCTGGAATGACCGGGATTATCGACGCATCGACAACGCGCAAACTACTCACGCCATGCACCCGGAGATAGGGGTCGACAACACCTTGTCCGATATGTTGCGACAACCTTGCCGTTCCGCATGGATCTGCAAAAGAATTTTGGAGTCAGCTTGATTTCCCGATAGTTCCGTGAGATCTATGGACTTTGGAAATATTAAGGACTTACGGAATCCAGTCTGTGTTCGATCGAGGATCATCCGGTCCATTTCCTCATCCGAGTCGCGCGGCATGGGCCAGGGGGACCCAACCCAGGTATCCAAGTTCTGAGAAATCATATTTCGACAAGGCTGAAGCAAGGAGCTCCGCAGTTCACCATAGAGGCCCACCATCCGCACAGCCTCAAACACATAAAACGACATTGCATACGAGCATTTCACAAAGTTGGTATCCTCGATTGCCCTACGCAGTACTGTCCGTGCAGCCTCACCTTCCAGAGCACCATACAGCACGGCAAAGACTTGGCAATGCTGGCTCCGCTCTTCAGGCGGACTGTCTGGTCCATCTACCAGGAATTCAGCTCGGAAACAATGTTTCATCACAGCTGAATTCAGCTCTCGAGCTCGGTGTCTGTACTCGTTCGCAGTGTCTCGTCGACCGACAAACTCGCATATATCAGCGGCACGCTGCAGTACTAGCGAGTATATCAGACTGCTATAGGTAATCACGCCCGTGTGAGCGTATGCAGGCGGAACAGCCATGTTACGAAAATCATGCTCCGGGACTGGGTCAGACCATTCCTTCGTCCAGTCGACGAAGGGCCAGAAGTCCCATGCAAGACGTCCTACTAAGTTCCTGTCATCGAGGCGCTGATAAAAATGTTCGAGAACGCCATCAATGGTACCGAGATACCGCCGAACAAGTCTCTCGTCGCCAAAATACATCATATGGTCATAGACCATGAGTACCCAATACAGCGAGAAAAAAGGGATGTTGACAACGGGAAGTGGTGCAGGGAAATGGGTCTCGAGTAGGCCATCAGAGCGACGGCTAGAATAGAATTCTTGAATACATTTGCGGGCTAGGCGGTCATCGTTCGATATTTGATAGGTGAAGAGGATTTGGAGCCGAGAGTCCATGCCGAATTGATTTTTCTCATAAAATGGGCGATCTTCGTAGATTTCGTGCATGCAATTGCGGAGAGTGTTAATGCTGGTATTCTATAGATTCGCCTCTTCATTTGTAGGAAATTTGTCGATTTGCGTTACTTTTTCGAGCGGGTAGTATGTTTCGCGTAGACAGATCTGTTGAAGTTTCAAAGGTACGGTCTGCGTATCTATCTCTAGCTCGACGTATCGAATGTCCGAAACCAGAAAGGCTCGTACACCACTGCCTCTTCTGTGGGTCTGTCCTGTGCGCAGGTGTGATAGTCATCCTGTCCAAGAAGGATTCCAGACACATCCGTTCGGTCAGTCTTGTTACGAGCGAAGGGGCTGGGAGTGGGTGATGTAGATGGATATGGAAAGCATTCTGCGCAACGAATGCGGATTTTGGCACCAGCGCCTCCACCCATTTGAAGCGAGAGGAACCCAGTTGTATATGTGCTTGCTGCGAGAACCACAGTTACTTTAGAACCTCCATCGATTGTCAATGGCCGGTTACTATGAATGAATTGATTCCAAGCTTCGATGCTGGGTTTGTTCGCATCGCTCTTTATACATTCTGAAAATTGAACGAAGTCCTCAGTTAGAAAAGGAATAGAGCGTTCGGTTAGTCGTCTTTGCTCCATAATGGGAAGCATGGGAGCCTTCATGGTCACTTTGACCGCGGGTAACCATGCACTATCATCAAACCCGGGCTCAACCCAGTGCCAATCTCGTTTAGAGCCATCGACCACTTCATTCACAGACAGGAATGAAGGTCCGAGAGACGGATCCCATGCCTCTGAGTTCCCCATGGGCACGGCTTCATCTATTTTCCATCGCCAATCACTATTGGTTCCGATTTCGGGCTTTATTCATTGGCAGGTTCAATTTGGTAAATAGCCTACTTGGATAGAAAGTAACCGAACTTACCAAAGTGTCCGAATACACAATCAAGCCAGCATGAATCGCCCTAGCAAGCGACATGTTTCCAGGGAATGAGCGGAATATTGTAATACGCGGATGGCGATGGCATTGTTCCCCATGTGTATAAATGGAGCGATGTCAACAGTTTCGTAGTTCCATTCGCCTAGGTGGCCTTTGGCTGGACCGAATGCGACACTTTTGCCGTTCACATAGAGTCGATATCGCGTATCAGCGGAAACATGAACGAGACACTCGGTGGGCACATGTTTAACCGTGAAGCTGCGGCGAAACTGCACAATACGAGCCACATCGTGACTCTCATCCCAATTGGATGCCCAAATCCAGTCAACAGACTCACTCCAATGACGAGGCATAATTTGATTAGAAGAATAGAAACTCGAGCATACAGAAGCCTTGCCGGCCGATTGAAAATAATTGGATCGATATCCTTTGTAGTTCAAAGCTTCGGTGGTTAATGAGCCCTTTGCCGGTCGGTGTCAGATAGGCCGAAGGATTCAAGCTCCTCCAAATTCCGATACCTGACTGCATCAGATCTTCGGGCGCTCTTGGTGGGAAACACTACAGCAAATACGCAAACAGTAGAGACCTTGATACGTAGTCTCTCTTTACGAGAGCCTTGTGGTAGTTATAGTTGTGAGGGGTGGCCAAGGCCCCTTGGTGTCACCTGCCTGTGGGCTATCCCATGCCCCCTGCAACCGGGCCGGGGCAGGGGGTCTAATAATTACAAAACAGAAAAGTACACTTCGTCTTGATAAACAAAAACAACTTGAAGAAAACAAAGCCTACTTTAGTCTACTTATTAGTAGAACACTTACATAAATATATACTCCCTTTCTGCGCGTGTATATATAGCAGTACACTAGTAGTATTGGAATAGGCCCCCACTAATAGTGAACACAACTTTCTCTCACTCCCGAATCTCAATATATTAGAGAGACATCGTGACCTACTATAGTAGGACCATTAGAACGGAAACAGAAATGGATCTACCCCGGATTGGCCATCCGTCAGGTACTCGGCTGTCCATGGCGCAATTCCACCGTCTAATATATCCATGACAGCTAAGTCCGCTGGATCCCACGTTCCACCAAGTCCGGTTGTCATGGGTATCAAGTTTGCTGACACTAGGGAGGGGTCCTCTCGTGATTGGGGTAAGTAGAAATTCTCCATGCCGTGATAAATTGTGGTAGCGGGAAATCCGGTTGGTGTCTGAACTGAGGCTTGAGAAGGAAACAGTGGTGCGTCCGGTCGTGTCTGATTCCGAATGTGAGCACGCCCTAGGCGTGAACGTCTGGTCGCGGGTGAGGAGGTAGTTTGGGTTGATGGGGAATTTGACGCTGATGATTGTACGTCTTTCTCGTGCAGAGCCGTTCGTGCCATGCGGTAGATAGCGAGTGGATTGAGGACATTCTCTGGAGACTCTTGCATTGGTGATCCCGGGGCGGATAATCTGGGTCTTTGGATATTAGCACAGTGGCATAGCAGACAAATGAATTCGACATACCCCGTGTCAGTATCATTGGGACCTCGTGAAGCAGACATAGTACCGTATGGCCCCTGTGGTTGGATCCCGGCAGCGACCATCATCTTAATGACAGATAGGTACTATCAGAACGGTATGTTAGCATAGGGCCGGGCTCCCAAAATAGTATACTAGTAGACTAACACAATGTTCCGCAGTGGCTACCATCGGTCGCATACGTCGGAGTCCTTCAAGATTACTCTGTGCCAAAGATATCGTCTCGTCGACTTCTCTATGGCTCAGGCTGCGTGAGCTTTCCTTCAGCCTTAGGTAATAAAGCATGACCTTTGTGCTATCGTGCGCGATTATACATAGCCATGTATCGGCAAGAATCTTAATG
This sequence comes from Penicillium sp. S1701, assembly GCA_023626415.1. Classification (NCBI taxonomy): domain Eukaryota; kingdom Fungi; phylum Ascomycota; class Eurotiomycetes; order Eurotiales; family Aspergillaceae; genus Penicillium; species Penicillium sp. S1701. The sequence continues at coordinate 105,622 of JAMAGY010000047.1, forward strand.
CCGTGTCGTATTGCCTCGGATAAGATGTTCGAAACTTCTCGGGCGTTATCGAAGCAAGCCCTCTGGCAGTTATCCAAAAAGTCCTGCTGATCTGGTGGAAATTCAATATCCTTTTGTATTCGGAACAGTATCGGCATGCCGATGCGGTAGAGATCAACTAAGGTTTGATGGAATGTACACCATAGCAGTGTCAGTGCACCTAGCTGGGAGGATTCTTTGCGCGCATAGATGGCTCCAGGGCTCCACATCAAGCTTTGCGGAAGGGATCGACGCCATGTGTCGAATTCGGCTGACAACGATAGAAACTCGGAATCGGCTTGCCAAGGAGGCTTTGCAGTGTCCAGATGCTTGACATATCTAGAAGCAGGTCTTCGGTTAATTCGGGAGAAGTTTTAGACAGTTTCATCGATGCTCACCGTAGAACCTTCTTTCTGCTGCTCACAAGACGAATAAAATATGACTCTATCCCCATATTCTGTGACGGGTCTGGAGGGATCTCGTCCCGTGACACGAAATTCAGAACCTTCCTCGCATCGAGTGTCTCTGTAATGCCCGGGATGCCCAAAGTAAAGTTGTGGCTATGGCATGGCAATTGGATCTTCACATCTCGGTCTTCCAGCAGAGTGAGCTGATTCACTCCGCTGCCTACCCAGCTGTCCATGACATAACAACTCCACATCAAGCGACGCCGAGCTTCGTTGACAACAGGAGAGGAGTCAGGTTTGGTACAGAGCACATCTGCGGAGCTTTCAAGATTCAACTGCAGTGCTTGCGACATTCTGGCAGTCATTCCACTAAGCATGAATGCGCTCGCGTAACTCCCGATTCGAAGATCGTGATCATAAAGAAGAATGGCCGTCTTCAAAGTTTGCCTAACATTAGCAAATACTTCTTTCTCAGGGAGATTGCAAGTTTCAGGGGATACTAACCATCAACTTCTCAATGGAAAGGTCATCCAGATCGACGAATATTCGAGCTTTGGCAATCTTGGCCCATTGATTCCCGGCGGTAAGTATAGTTTCTGGGGGCAGTTGTGGAGCATAATTCAGGGCAATAAATCTAGCGAGATCGTCAGATTGGACAAATTGATGTAAGATTTTGGGGTGGGATGATCTACTTTGCACCAAGCGCACAGATGACATTAAGCAGGGATTCTTCATCACGAATGGACCCTACGTCTTCATCAATGCGTTGCATAAATGAAGGCTTATGCACAAATCCGAAACATCGGAGTGGGTGTATGTGGGAGAAGTACTCCTCAATCAATGTCCAAAGTTTGTCACCTTCGGGGAGTTCTGGAGTATAAAGCCTTTATCATGTTAGCTATGAATTGAATCATCGTTTGTTTCAACGGGTTATTACCAAGACCAAGGGTTCTCGGTAGAGTCTTCAGTGCCATGAATTACATTGGATACCGAGGACAAGGGATTTGTCACAAGTTGGCCCGTGGAATCTGTGGCTGATAGGTCATTTGTCTGCTCCGAACTCACAGACTTACTTCGCCCCGTGGCTCGGCGGTGTTGTTCTGGATGATAAACACACTCGACACCTTTTCGCGAGCAACGTTCACAGCACACGCCACCCGTGCACCTTGACTTTGCATATCGACAATGTAGGCAGGATTTGGCCACCCGTTGTCGCACTGTCCCAGCCTGGGTGTATACTGCATCACGTGATGAAGATGCTTTTTGCGACTTGGGGCGAGGATGATGGCCTTTACCAGGAGGTCCTGGACAATCGAGTTTCAGACGCTCACAATGCAGACAAACGGGCCATCTCTCGTCGCATTTGACCTTTCTTGCACGACAAAGCGTACATCCTGGGGGTCACAGGAGTTAGAAGCGATCCACTCAACATGGAAACAACCACCAATGACGGTCCGTACCTGATCGAGACCTTCGAGGACCCGAATCCTTTGCCTGCAAGGCACTCGGGCTGTCATGTCCATCTCCATCTCCACTTGGCGACATACCGGATGCTGCAGAGATGCAGAGAAGAATGTCCCGGCTCTCGCACGGCAATCGGCTAAGGGGGTGTTGGACGGTGGCCACCGGCAGAATTCCTACGGAATCGCTACGGGAAGCCGAGAATGCTTGACTTTTCGTTCTTTGCTCTTTACATCCAGGGGAAAAAAGTGGAATCCCCAGCCTGCCCTTGATGGTACCATTCACCATTCAGTTGACGAATGGGCCCGTGAGTCAAAGTACGACCCTCGTCGGCTGCCGGTGACCAGCGGATGTCGGCTACATCTCTCGCGCCATTCGTTTAGTTTGCACTGGACACTTTGCTGAGCTCGACACTGAGTGGAGTACATAAAAATCCGGGGCCCCGGACCCTATAGCTTGCTCTGCACTCTCGATCATCCAACGACTTTTTATTTATTTATTTTGGACACTAAACAGTTTCCAGCTGAGTCTTCGCCATGGGCAAGTTTCCAGGCTACAGCAATGTGTACCTGATCAGTGGACTGACGACCATCGGGGGCCTGATTCAGGGCTTCGACGTGTCGAGTATGTCTGCTATCATTGGTACCGATGAGTACAAAGAGTACTTCAACAAGCCCGATGCAGTTTTACAGGGTGGAATCACGGCGAGCATGGCAGGTGGTTCGTTGCTCGGCTCATTAGTCTCCTCTTGGACAAGTGACCGTTTCGGTCGTCGTGATTCCCTCTTTATTGCATGCATCATCTGGCTTATCGGGTCCACCTTGATGTGTGCCGTGCAAAATGTACCTATGTTAATTGTTTCTCGAATTCTCAACGGCTTCTCTGTCGGCATGCTCACAAGTCAAGGGTAAACATATAACTGCCCCCCCGTCATTCCTATATAATCTAACCTCGCCACTGACACGTCGCTCCAACAGGCCCATTTTGATCGCCGAAATTAGTCTTCCTCATCAACGTGGTCGTCTCCTCTCCTTACAGCAATGGATGATCACCTGGGGTGTCAGTCAATTACCTTGGATGGCGGTTCTCGGTAGCATGCTGACCGTTTTCAGATCATGATCATGTACTTCATTAGCTACGGCGCATCATTTATGGGCAACAACGGTGTATTCCGTCTTCCGTGGGGGATTCAGATGCTGCCGGCAATTCTACTATTGTTTTGCCTTCCCATGATGCCGCGGTCACCTCGCTGGTTAGCGGCGCAAGATCGATGGGAGGAAGCAGTCGAGGTTCTCTCCAGGCTTCATGCCAAAGGGAACACTCTGGACCCCATCGTCGTCGCGCAAACAAATGAGATTCGTGAGAAAATCGAGTGAGTCTTCTCTTCTTATGTATTGAAAATATTGGCACGGGCTGACGACCATCGAAAGAGCGGAAAAGAAATACCAAAGCACCTCCTGGCTGGAGCTATTTAATTCTCGTAACATTATTCGAGTCCACTGCGGTATTTTCACCCACATTTGGTCCCAAATGTCTGGCACGAACGCTCTAATGTACTATATCGTTTACATTTTCCAGGTAGGCGCCATGAGCCCACATCTGCTGAACCCATACTAACCAGTGGCAGATGGCTGGCTTGTCTGGAAACAACACTCTCATATCCGCCTCTATCCAGTATATAATCAATGTGGTTATGACCCTGCCTGCTCTCATCTTCATCGACAGGCTTCCACGGCGTCAGCTATTCATCTTCGGAGCTCTGGCCATGGCAGTCTTTCAGTTCACACAGGCTGGCATCATGGCTACGTATGGACACTACGTGCCAGGTGGCTTGCCAGGGTCACCCACCGTCACTTGGAAGGTTACCAACCCTAAGGCGTCTAAAGCGCTCATTGCTTGTTCATATCTCTTTATTGCCTCATATGCGCCCACATGGGGGTAGGTCGAGCCAACTATATCCCGAATAACACAGAAGCTAATGGATGTCAATTTTAGGCCATTAGGATGGTTCGTGGGCTTCTATATTCCAATCCGCAATGCCTCGGCTGAAGTACTGATTTACTGACAAATTTTGATGCAGGGCGTATCCTCCTGAAATCATCCCCCTCTACATCCGCAGCAAAGCCGTCTCCCTCTCTACCTTTTTCAACTGGGGGTGTAACTTTGCCCTCACATTCTTTACCCCGCCCGGATTCCAAAATATTCAATGGAAGGTAATTGTTCACTCTCCCATTTGCCGAATCTTCTCTGATAGTATCCAGTTGTACTGTATCTTCGGCACTTTCTGTCTTGTTGCCGCCTTGCACGTCTTCTTCCTGTTTCAGGAAACATGTGGCAAATCCTTGGAAGAAATTGACGACATATTTGATAATCAGAGTATTTGGGCCTTCAAGGTCAAGAAAGAGCCAAGTCGGTTTGTGGCAGATATTGAGCAAGCCAAGGAGGATCTCGATTCTGGGAAGGTCGATGTGAACCTTGTAGAGGGGGGCAAACCTTCTTCTGTGTAATAGTTTACCTAGGTATTCATCTTTATCATATTACTTCTGGAGATTAAATACAAGTCTTTAATATCATCTCCCTGTGCAGTTAACAGCAGTTTCATGTACATAAGATATCCACTCATTAGGTATTCATGATCATTTCCTGAGCAAAACTGTGTCGATACTGTGCATGAACTCCTATAATAGGATAAGTTCAGCGGTATACGGCAGAAAGAGAGCAAAAAGAGTCTCGAGTGACCTAGAAGGATGCTGAATTTTAAGTCTCCCTTTCGATGAGTTCTGGTTGAGGTGCAACTTCAACTAGACTTCTTCAATTTAAGCCCCTTCTCTAAATTATATCGTCTCGAGAAGAAGCCAAGTCTCTTTCGTTTTGATTCCCGCATTCCTCTCCAAATTTTACTACAAGAATAGTGTTCTAATTTAAAGGATTCAAGATAGTGAATTTGAATTTCAACAAACCTGAAGTACTAGGTCCTCCTGGGGTCCACCAACGCCCAAGGGGCCTAGGGAGGGTTGGGGTTGGGCGTAGGTTGGGCAAACCAGCTTGCAGGATCAGCTGATATCCTTTCCTACTAGGAGTCAATAGAACACCATATTCGGTGTCAGACAAAGAACCAGAAGAGTGGTTAACATCCTGTATTTCCTGGTGGTTACAAAGTAGGGTTTCTCCCAGGTGCGCCACAGACATCCCTCCCCCCACTAAGTCCATGGTATAACTACCAACTGGGTCCGCTTCTCTCACGATAACTGACTAGCACGAAATCGCGAAATAAGCTCAGTGCATGGTGCAAGCACTAACCAACTCCACAAACACACCAGTACCCGATATCCGAAACGACATCCGTGGTGGTGTAGATCACCTCCTCACCTCCGCATTAGCCGACAGCCGGCCGCTAAGATAAGAGACATCGAGACCAACCCTAACTCCGTATATACTTTAACATCCACCATACAAGCAATCACATATAACTGGAGACTGGAATATTCCTCATCACACACCACTCCCAGCAAATATGGCGAAGCGCAACATTCTCCTCATGATCGCCGACGACCTAGGCAAACAACTAGGCTGTTATGGAAATACCAATATCCAGACTCCAAACCTGGACCAACTCGCCGCCGAAGGAACAAGATTCGATCAGGCATTCACCAGCACAGCTTCCTGTAGTGCCAGTCGTTCCGTAATTTATACCGGACTACACACCCACCAGAACGGCCAGTACGGCCTACACAATGGCCGTCATCACTTCACAACATTCGACCATGTCGAGACAGCCCCAGCCCTATTCTCCAAACACGGCTATACCACAGGCCTTATCGGCAAGGTGCACGTCGGTCCCTCATCCGTTTATCCCTGGGACATGCGTGCTGAAAGCGACAGCCGCGACGTCGCCGCAGTAGCAGACCAAGCTTCAGCCTTCTTCAAAAGCTGCCAGGAAGACGAGAAGCCCTTCTTCCTAACAATCGGATACATCGATCCGCACCGGGACCTGACACGCTCAGGCTTCGGTAATAACGAAAACTACGACCCGCGCGTGAAGAAGATCCCTTACACCTCCGACGACGTCGCGGTCGAACCCTTCGTCAATGACCTCCCAGGCGTCCGATTCGAGTTCGCCGAGTACTACCAGTCCATTTCCCGACTAGACCAGGGCGTTGGCATGGTCCTGGACGAACTCAACAAGACTGGGCTCACAGATGATACGCTAATCATCTTCATGAGTGACAACGGACCCCCCTTCATCAATTCAAAGACAACCCTCTACGACGCAGGCGTCTGTCTCCCCCTCCTAATCAAATGCCCCGGCCAACCATCCGGCATCGAGAATCCAAACATGGTTTCCTACATCGACATCCTGCCCACCCTCCTAGACTGGTCAACCCACCCAGCAGCGAACAACCCCCACCCCGAACGAACCGGCCGCTCACTCCTCCCGATCCTATCTTCAATCACAGCCCAAGAACCCTGGTCCCAAGTCTTCGGCTCGCACACCTTCCACGAAATAACCAACTACTGGCCAACGCGCTTCATGCGCACGCCCCACTTCAAGTACCACCGCAACATGGCATGGCGGCTAGATTTCCCCTTTGCGGCCGATATCTACGGCTCGTTGACGTGGGAGGATATTCGGAATTCGGACAGCAAGATGATCGGGTCTCGGCCGTTGAAGGATTATTTCTTTCGTCCAGCGGAAGAGTTGTATGATCTCCGTGTTGATCCGCATGAGGTGCGCAATTTGGCCACCGATCCGGAGTATCAGAGTGTGTTGGAGGAGATGCGGGTTAGTATGGAGAAGTGGCAGCGCAGAACAGAGGATCCGTGGTTTTATCGGGATGGGGTTTCTATGTTGTTGGTTAGACATCATTTGGAGGCTGGGTTGGAGGTGCCGGATCGGTTTGATTTTGATCAGGATAAGCCGCAGAGTAATGGGTTGCCGCGGTTTGATTCGAAGGTTGCTTGGGGAGTGGATGTTGAGAAGGAGTAGGTGGGGTTTAAGTTGTGATGTATTAGTATGATAGGGATGGAGTTGGAGTTACTGGGTTTTAGGATGAGGTATATTGTATGTACACTCTTTTGGAGCAATTGAACGATATCTCGGATGAACATGCGTTAGGGCAGCGCTTAGGTTGTAGATCGTGATATCAAGTTATAGAGAAAGTCTACTGCTTACTAGTCATAACTGAGTTGCATCATAAGATTATTAGTCGAATGGCACTTTTTCTATGCCTGTTGGTTATCATTGAAGTATTTATGTTGAAGGATCTTATATATCCGAGATGTATGCCAATAATTCGAAGGTTATATGCATCGACCCGCCCGAAGAGGACAAAATGAGTATCAAATACCAACGTAAAAGAGATGAGAGGACTCAGGCCAACCCAAGCATGCACGCAACGCCAAACTCACGTATCAACAAAAGCCTCAAAGGCCAAAAAAATCAAACATAGATCCATCGTCGCCATCAGAATGTCGTTTCTTATGATTATATATATTCAAATGCCCCGAAACACCAAATAGAAGGGGTAAAGCAGGAGATAGTAAATCCAAAAAAGATACCAAGAAGAGTATCATATCAACTTGCAGGGAGTTGCAGGTGGTCACGCTTCACCCCAAGTTCCAAGCCCAGCACCAACTCCAATCCCAATCGCACTGCCGCTATCCACACTCCCCCCAATATCCCAGTAATTCCGACTAGACCCCGTCAGCGTGCGCCGACTGGAAATAGCAGATAACTTGGCACTCTGGCTAGCGCAGCTCGAGCTGGGCCGACGGAGATGCGGACGAAGGAGGGGCGACGAGACGCCCGCGGGACCAGATACACCAGAGTACTGGGATGCGCGCCGCTGCTGCGTTTGTGAGCGCGAGTGTGCGCGTGCCACGAGCGGGTGGTGCTGTCGGATTATGGCGGCGCGGCGGGAGGCATCTTGCGTGTGGCGAGGAGGTTGACTGGGGGTGTATTTGTCGGCGGGCATGTAGCGTCCTCGACTGAAGCGAGTGCGGAGATACCGGAAGACCATCATTACGTCTAGGCCGCGTTCCCAGTGCTCTTGTTCTTGTTGGAGGCGGGTTGATTCGGAGACTTGGTCTGCGCCGGCTGGGTCGTCCTCTTCGATTCCCCAGTGTGCTTCGTGCTCGCGGTTTGCGTCGCGCAGCGTCGGGATGAATTGTGGGGAGGGCATTGAGTCTGCGGTTGTTGTGTCCGTGGATGGGTGGGCTATTGACTCGCCGGTTCGTTGGGCGTTGCTGCTTTCCGCTAGTTTCTCGAGTGACATGCCTGCATATTCACTCGAGATACTCTTGGTCATTTGGTAGTAGCTTGTGAATGCACCTGGATGCTCGCAGAGCTGGTGGACTAGGATCCCCAGCTCGCGAGTGATGCGTTGCAAGACATGGCTCTGCCAGAGAGGTGAGTCTGCGTGCTCTGGCGCCGTTTCACGGGCCAGGACTGTCTCCATGTCTAGTTCCTCTGGGCATTTGGAGGGAGCCTGCTCGTCATCCGGCAGAGATTCGCCGAATATCACACTCAACAGCTCGTCATCGATACCAATCAGGTCTCGAATAACTCTGCGAGTGATACGTGCCCAGAACGACTCATCCATCTCCTTGATATCCTTGATCTCCTCTTCTTCTGCCTGGGACGAGGAGATCACCTCTGAATGCGCCTCCACGATCCGTGCTGGGGATATATCCTCCACGGACCGTGGAACGCTAAACTGCGAGGCCCGACTACTTCGGCGCCGACGAGTCTCACGCTGGATTTCTTGCAGTAGAGCCCGGCTCTGATCCATCCGCCACTGCTCGATGCGCTGCCATCGATCCCGCTCTACGTCCGCCTCCCCTTCATCGACGGTATCCAGTTGTCGGAGGACACTGGAATGACGACGATGCCGGGAGTAGGACTGTCTTCTCTGGGGATTATATTGCTCATGTTGCCATAGCTGATCCTGCGCCAGCTGGCTTGAGGCCTGGAAGCTCCCCAGGCCATCATGGGCCGGTAGCAGAGCCGGTTGCCCTTGATCCACCCGTGCGGGGGATGTGGGGGGCAAGGATGGGGCACGGAATGCATGCAGCCCATCATCCAAGCTGTCCAGTTCGGTACCATCCTCGTCGAACTGATCATCCAGTGCTTCGTCTCCCCCGGCATCGATCTCCGGACCAGCGGCTGATTGTGTTGCGGTGCCGAGGGAGTCAAAGTCACTTGAATGTGAGGCCCCCGCGGTGCGTGTCCTGTCCGTGGAAGTCGTGTGCGTGCGAGCAGTCGGTGAGAAGAGGATCCATTGTGCTGTGTCTTCCTCTTGTTGCTCGGTGGGGGAAGATGGGATATCGAGGGGAGGGGGACGTTGGTGAGTTGAGTAGGAGGTTCGGCGTCGCGGCGCCTGCGCTGGGACGCGGAAGGCCATGGGGGGCTAAGGGGTTGGTGGTTGGTGATCAATGACCGGTGTTGATCACTGATCAGATTGGGTTGGAGGGCCAGATAAGCGTAGATCCAAGGTGAGAGTCGTGGGGGGAGGGAAGTTAGGCTCCGTGAAAGACCGCACGGGCGGTCAGAAGCGGAGTCTTCAGTCGAGGGGAAGTTGAAAGGCGTTGGGAAAACAAGCAGAAAAGGGTAAAGAGGGGAGAGAAAAGAGACTAAAAGAAAAGCAAGAAATCCGCAAGGTTGGAGGATGATGCGTTGATAAGTTTGATAAGCGGAGGTGAGGTGGAGTCCGGATGATGCAAGAAGCGGTATCGGACCACTCAACTGCTCTCCCTCCACTTCAAAGGGATGGATATGATGGATGTGGACGATAAATGAGAAGATGTGCCTGGGAGAAATCAGGAGTCAAAACATGCGATGTACCTGAGATCCCATCTGTGTCCTGCCCAACACCAGAGGCTGGGCCAATGTGACTGCTCGCGTGTGATGGCCTCGCTTGCCCTCTGGCCCCTCTGTAACCCCTAGTTTGCACTAGACAAGTCTGACGTGGAGAAAGTGTGGCAACAGATCGACCAACTTTGTCGATCTGACCGACGTTTGCCCGTTGCCTCTCCCTCCTGTGGGGGAAATGCAAGCCACTCTCAATAGGACTACACATCCCAGGAACCTCAGCCGCCTGCGACTCCAATGCACAGACTCGTATTCAGGGTGAAAATGGTTCTATGTTCTATATTCGCTAATTTATCAGGGTATGGTATATGCTAGTGGTAATCCACCTTAGTCCAAACGTGGTCTGACGACCATTTCTCCCTCTACCCAGCCAACGCCTCACCCACCCAATCCATTTGGACCGCGCTAACACCACGTGCGTAGCTGCGATTCGTAAATACAAACTCATTATACATGATCGCTTCAACCTTCTTGCCAAACAATACACTAGATGGGTGGATCGCAACGGTTTGGTTGCCGACCACCGTCCGATAGCTCCCATCCGGTACCAGGCGGGCCGTGTTAGTCGCAAAGCCACGGAGGAAGCTCTGTAGAATTAGAACCGGCGAGGGGTCAGGGAAGTGATCATTCCTTTGATCAGCTGGCAGCAATTTAGCCTGCCGGCACTGGGTGCGCAGCTGTTTACGAACGTCCTGAGAGAAGTGACGTGTTAGTTTGGGCTGTCTGGGTGCAGAAATCAAACGATAAAAAAAAAAGAAAACATACCATCACAGACTGCATCGCTCGATGCGAAACCAGATGCCGCTCAGCCCACGCTTTTCGGTCAGCGTTCTCGGCTGCGTAGGCACGTACCGTCGCCAGCATCGTCAGATGATCACCCTCTCGTCGGAAGAGATCGCGTCGGGCCGTCTCGGCGGCTTCTTTCTTTTCTTCCGAATTGGCGTTAAGGAAAATATTCTCCACACTCAGACACGAAATGATGTCGATGACATCGGTCAGACAGTCGGCTCCATTCTCCGCTGCGGCTAAAAGGACCCGTCCGAGTGTTGGCGTCAGCGGCAACTTTGCGATGTGTCGGCCAATCTCGCTAATCGAGCCGGTCTCTTCCAGGGCTTCTATATTCAGTAGCTGGAGCAGGGCCTTCTCGAGTGCCTCGCGGGGTGGGCGAGTGAGGAAGGGGAAGCGAACAATATCGTCAACCCCTCGAGCCTTCATGTTCAGCAGAGCCTGGCTCAGATCGCATCGGAGAATTTCAGGAGTATTCGTCTCGTCGAGAGTGAGATAATCCTTTTCAGTATATAGACGGAAGCATTGGCCGGGGGCTTCACGACCTGCACGACCTTTCCGCTGAATGGCTGCCGACTTAGAAATGGGTTTCACCAGCAAAGAATCCAGGCCGAGCCTCGTTCGGAACTGCTTGATCTTTGCCTTTCCGCAATCGACTACAAAGCGTACCCCAGAGACAGTCACGGACGTCTCGGCGATATTGGTAGACAAAACAATTTTCCGCGTGCGAGGCGGTGCGGGCATGAATACTCGCTGTTGGGCGGCTTGAGGGAGAGCCGCAAAGAGTGGAAGGACTTGAATCTTTGGCAGGGCAGGATCCATGCCGATAGCGTATTCGTTGACGAGATGTTCCAGGGCCTCGATGGTCTCTTGGCCAGTCAAGAAGACAAGGATATCACCAGGCATCGGTTCTTTGTAATGAATCTGGAAGATAGCCTTGAGGGCAGCATCCACAAAGTCGTGGACGGGCTCGGGGGAATAGATAGTTTTGACGGGAAACTGGCGACCCTTGATATGGCAGACGGATATGTCCTTGTTCTTCTCATCCTTCTTCTGCGTCTCTGCGGATCCGTTCTGTATGCGCTTCTGCTCCTCTGCTTGAAGCTTAAATCCCTCTTGAAAGAAACCCTGGAGGCTCTCCATATCTGCTGTAGCACTCATCACGACCACCTTAAGCGGTACACCACCCCTGCCCTTGTTGTCGCCAGATACCAGGTTCCGCAAAAACCCCGTCACCAGGTCGACGTTCACGCCGCGTTCGTGGACCTCGTCGACCACAATTGCGCTGTACTTGGTCAACCAGGGATCATGGAGCATTTCCTGGAGCAACATTCCCTCCGTCAAAAACTTCACTCGAGTACTGGGCGAAGTCGACGTATCAAATCGCACGGAGTATCCGACCTTACTCGCCGGTGACGAAGATCCCAGCGGTGTTCCCATTTCCTCGGCCACACGGCGAGCTAGAGAGATAGCTGCCACTCGACGGGGTTGTGTGATCGCGATACAGCCACCCACTTTGATAGGCTTCTTGGTGCCATCCTCTTTTGTGATCGTGGTATCGGTGGGTCGACACCAAAACTCGTTGACCAGGAACTGCGGAATCTGAGTACTCTTTCCGCTACCCGTTTCACCGACGAGCAACATCACATCTTGGTCTCGGAGCTTCTTTCGAATCTCATCAGCATGAGCGAAAATCGGCAGTTTCTTGCGCAATTCATAGAGGGTGTTGGCCTTTTCGCGGAGGGAGGAGAAGTTCGGCTTGCTATCGAAGGATTTGGGTTTGGAGTTTGGCTTGGGTTTCGATTGGAGTTTGGTGGAGGGTGGCGGGACTGTATCTTTCTCGGCTAGATCTGGTGTAGCCTCTGGAGTATCCGCTGGTGTCTCGGCAATTTCTGACTGGGCTTGAACGGGTTCTTCGTGAATTATCTCGTTGTTGCGCGGTACAGGTTCCTCAGTAGGCTCGTCGCGCTTGCGTTTGTTGCGCCGTTTCTTCCGCCCAGGCTCCTCCGCAGGTTCGGCAACAGGCTTGGGGGCCTGCTGTGCAGGCTCTTCGTCGGATTCCCCAAAGTATGTCTTGACTCTCTCTGGCATTGTAGGTGTGAATGCGACCAAGCGGTGTCCAACGTTAGGATTTCCGCTTCTCAGGAAAAATCCCCAATTTTGCCTTATCGATAAGCCGATGCTTGGCGCCGGGTGGAGCAGCCCCAAGGCAAAGGGTAGAGCATACAGAATGGTATAGTAGCAGTTATTTACTACAGGTACTGGTGCTATTATTATCTGGCTATGGTTCTAGCAATATTCATCTTGATTATTGTATCGGTGTCATGGATTGATATTTCGGGCTGAAAGACGACTCGCAGACTGCATGCCAGTGTCCGATCATACTACCTTCAGCTAGGAACTATATACTGGTACGGATATATACTTCTGAGGTTCTATCTACGAACCCCAGTAAACTTACTAGCCCGAGGGTAAAAGACTAGTAATCCAGACCTATCTTGTCACTTGATTTTCTCATTTCAACATGATCAACTTCAGTCGGGCAGCAGTCGACATCCAGGTCATATCTCGGCGCAGCACTAAGCCGCGTTGAGCAGTCGGGGAATCCTGGTCACATAAGAACAGCAAGTATCCCAAGTGCCTGATTACAAGTTCTGAATATATTCGGGATCTCAAATCCGTCCGAGTCTCATAGTGAAACGAATTTGAACAGTGAATTTACTGCATTTACCATGTCCGACACCAGAAAGCTTGTCCGACTCACCATCTATCTCTATCGCAACCCCGCCCTTACAGAAGACGAGTTCCACCGGCATTGGGTCGAGGTGCATGGTCCCCTTATTCGTGGGTGGCTGGCACGCTATGGCATAATCAGATACACACAGGTTCATTGCCCACGAACTACAAACTCTGCAGCCACGCGGTTGAGGCGAATTTTAAAAAAGCTGACTTGGACTTGGCATAGAACCATACACCAACCAAGATGAGGGAGCTCATTGCCCAGATGGGCGTGCAGCCTGACAATGTCAACTTTGTCGATTTCGATGGGACGGCAGACGTCTTGATGGAAAGCCTGGAAGACTTTGGGAGAGCGGCCAAGGATCCATATTACATAGAGGTAATTCGATTGCGGACCCCCATTTCTTCGCATCTTCGTTGTTCTTAAGCGCAAGTGCTCACTGTCATCTGTAGAAAGTGGTCCCAGATGAGGAGTATCTCCTGAATAGAAGTCGGATGAAGATGAGCGTGGGCTGGGAAGAATCGCATGTCGTGGATGGTAAGGTTAATGAGTTTTGAACTGTGTTAGAAGCTGGTAATTATCTCTATACTCAATGCATGCGGCTGGATTGAGATCTAGCACGATCTTTCTCGTGAAGACCGGTCCTCTGCAGGATGTAAGGATGATGGGGCGCACCATCAAGGGTGCTTATGCAGTAAGCTGAGACATTCCACCCAGAGTTGATGTAGCATAGTGAAGAATGGAGAATGAAGAGGCAAAAAAACATCGACAATAGGAGAATGGACTGGTATCTGTAAACTGTAAGATAGACCGACGCCCAAGGTATGGTGATAGGACGGGTTCAGCGGATCACCACGCCACCAGTGCCCACCACATTAAATAAGGTCCCAGCTGAATGGTAAAATATTACAGCCCGACGACTAGTTAAGAACAATTTTAAGATTGACAAAAAAGGGGAATGGGACTGTGCGATCTAGGCCTGGAGGTCCGACGCCCGCCATTTGGAAGATCTCATCTGAGCGAAGGGGCGAGTTAGGGCTACCTGTCGACCATACAGTAACTATGTATGGATTACACGACACAACGCAATGCACACCATCTGCTCCAAACGCTACCCCGTACCCCCCAATTTCTCCTCCACTATCCTCCACTATTCCTGCACTAGCAACGGTGCCCGTATTTGCCGCATGGCTGCCTTTCCTTCCCGTTCGATGTATCCAACATCCCAAACTGCCCAGTGTGGGGGTACCCAATCACCATGCAAGATGCGCTACCAGCTGCCCAGAAAGTGTCCTCCATCGACGAACACAAAAATCGATAGACTTGCCGCTGATCACCGAATCTTCGCGCCAACTGCTTGACAGGTTCCGTTCCTGCGCCATTGCGTCACCGGGCCTAGATTGAGGCCGATCTCGTGGATATTTGCCGCGCCCCATCGATCGATCGTTAGTGCTTTTGTCTTTTTTGTGTTTCCGCTGGTGTTTTGTTGTTTTGCTTTCTTCTGCTGAACCACACAATGCATGGTTCTCTCCGACAAAAGCAAACCTCTGTAGATACTCTGCCGATCACTTGATGCATCACTCCAAAAAAACTTTTGTTGGTGGAGTCTCGTGAGCAGGAAAGTGGGAGTGGGAGGGTCCTAAATATGTAGCATGTAAGTATTAAAGACCGGTGAAGGTAAGCAGGGCAGCGAGCTGATTTCCTTTCTTTTCCTTGCTTTTCATCTGCATTTCCATGAGGGAGCGCTCTCCATCTCTGCCTTGCTCTTTTTTTGCTTTTAGATAGCTATCTCGGTTGTTGAATTATGGCCCGCGCAGATCTTAATGAAGGCCTAACCAGCCTCGATGCCGAGTCGCTGCGTTCATTCTCAGAGTCTCTACCAGATGAGTATCACGAATGGGTGTCGGAGTCAGGCAGATCGTCACGGTGAGTGGCAACGAAAAGAATTGAGCGAAGGTTCAAGATCCACGAAGCTGACAAAACTAGTAATGACCAAATCCTCGATGACTTTCCTCGTCCGCCTAGTCGAGCGAAGGATCTTGACGCGATAGTCGAAGAGGAGATCTACCCAACTCCCCAACCATCAATCAAGAACCTGCGCCGAAATGTCGTGGCCAGTGAGCTGGTCGAACCCAACAGCGACTTGCCGCTCCTCCAGGAGATCAATCCCTATGACGGCGCGGAAGAGTTCAATCCTGTTAATGAAGAAGGTTCAGATGGTCCCTCCTACGATTTGATCGCACCGTGGGATGGTGTCGATGCCCCGCTGCACAAACTGGAGCGCCTCACGGATGTCATGTTCGGAACAGAGCACATGCTATCCATCCTGAACAACCCGCGCTATCTAGCGCGATTTCGCGAATTCCTAATTGAAGAACGCCCTCGGTCCATCTCTACCCTCACATACTACCTCAATGCAGCCAAAGCTTTGAAAGCGATCGAATACGCTAATGCGCTGGTGCGCCTCTCCACCGATGTCCCGCCCCCAGCTGTCCAGATCGTACAGCAAGGAAGCGACTCTGTTGGCAATACAGTTAACAAGGTTCTTGAACAAAAAGTCGAGGATGCACTGAGGGCGCTAACGGCCGAGGAGCTTCCTGCATTCATTACCTCGCGCTGTATCACAATCACGAGCAAAATTGTCGAAGAGCGAGTGCGCGGCACGCTGCCGTTGAAGTTTCGCGAGACGTCTAATGCGTTGGCGGAAGTCTTCTGCTTGACCGATCCTTCGAGACCTGATAACCCGATCATTTTTGCGTCAGAAGGTATGTCGTGCATTATCCTGGTATACCTGTCACATCAATAAATTTCTGACCAATCCGATTATAGAATTCCATCGAACAACACAGTACGGTATGGACTATGTCCTTGGCCGAAACTGTCGATTCCTCCAGGGTCCCAAAACCAATCCAAACAGTGTGCGCCGAATCAGAGAGGCGATTCGTGATTGCAGACACCACTCTGAGCTCTTCCTCAACTAGTATGTTCCTCCACCATGGCATCAACGATGTTTCCAAACTAACCAGATAAACACCAGTCGTCGAGATGGCTCCCCATTCATGAACCTACTCCAATGCGCCCCCCTCTGCGACAGCAAAGGCCGCGTCAAATACTTCATCGGTGCCCAGATCGATGTCTCCGGCTTAGCCCTCGATGGTGCGCAGATGGAGTCGCTAATCGAGCTCCAATCACGCTACCGTGATCCAGACGAGGAAAGCGTAGCTGAAATGCCAGAACCAAAACACAAGGACGAGTTCCAGGAGATGGCCGAGTTGTTCAGTCCGCGCGAACTCAACGCCGTACAGGAGCATGGTGGTAATCTCTTCCAGCCAATGGGTAGGGGAACTTCTATACGCGGTCAAAGACAGTGGTTGAAGCGCGGTGGTTCGTTGGATAGTGAAGCGGAAGCGATTCGTCTCCGAGACCTCAAGTCGCCATTGCTGCGTAACTCTTTGGCGGGAGTGTATGAGAATGTAAGTTTTCTAACTTATAACAAGTCACCTTCCCAATCCATGCACTCAGCTAACGCAATATCCGTCTAGTATCTCCTCGTCCGACCCTACCCCTCCCTCAAAGTCCTCTTTACATCTCCCTCCCTCCAGATCCCCGGCATGCTCCAATCATCCTTCATGTCCCGAATCGGCAGTTCCAACGCCGTCAAAGACGAACTCTTACATGCAATGGAACAAGGTCGCAGCGTGACGGCGCGAATTAAGTGGGTTACGCGGTTCAGCAATGAAGGTCGGAATCGCTGGGTCCATTGCACGCCTTTGTATGCTAGTAATGGGGAGGTGGGTGTGTGGATGGTTGTTATTGTGGATGATGACGAAGAGCAGATCATCAATTGGCGCAATTAGATGCATCTGCTTTTGCTAGACGTTCTTTTTCACCTGTTCTTTTGTAAATATACCTTTTTGTCTTGTGTGAATAATTACCTTCTTTCATAATACGATCATGTCCTTCAACTCCTTTACTCTTGCCTAGTGGCGGGCTTCTGTGGATGGTGAATTGATCTAGGATTTTGTCTCACTCTTATCCAACACTCCCAGAATTTAGCAATGCATGATCTTAATGACTTTCTGAAGGCTAGATGCGCAATGCTCTTTTTAGTGTGAGATCCATAAAAAAATCTATTGATTGTATGTACTAAGATGAGAAACTATTTTCGCTTTTTGTAGAAATCATCAGTCATAATCACTCCAGGCCCCAGCCTCGGACTCGTCGGAAGACGAATGCCCGGTCATTACGGAGGCTGAACTCGCCTAGATCATCGGTAATCTTATTATAGCTCCAGAAACCTCGCCAGACAAGTTTAGTATTCTTTGACGGGTTCACGTGAGACTTCGATGCTGTGGGCGACCGGAGTGACAGATGCATCATGTAGACGTACTGGGAGACCGGTCCCTCTGTCTCAATAACGAGGTCTCTCGGATCAGCCGAGCTCGACTCCTGGCCTGGCCTGGGCAAATAATCCGTTTCCTCGACCCCCTCTTCGAGAGGAACTGGTGCAGTCAGACGCCAGCGCCCACGGAGGCAGTATTTCAGCGCATCCATGGCGACTGGGGGCACATAGTCGGTTGTTCCAGCTTGGGCCTTGGCAGCTTCAGAAGCTTGTAGCTGATGACCACCTTTCTTGATGGCTCGTGCTGCGGTCATGTTCTCTTTACTTATGTGCGGCACAACGTCGACCGGCTCGGCTGTCGAGAGTAGGGAGACTACTGATCCGTCTGGGTAGAATCGCAGATAGCGATAGTATGTGACAATGTGGATGGGGCTGTTCCAGGAAATATTTTGGAAGGAAGAGGCGGCTCCGGGGCGCATATAATTTACCGTGCTGATGTAGATACCCGTGAATCGGATTCGCGGGTAGGACTGGAACACCTGGCTCCAGGAGGATAATGGCTTGGGAATTTCCAATGGAACTCCTTCCGGGAAAGGCGTGTAGCGTTGTCCGCTGAGGGTGTAGATAGGGTGTCCGAGTGTATCGCAAGCAAACTTATAATGCATCCCTTGGAAACCAAACTCGGGCCGCTGGCAAAGGTGTTTCCAGATTGCTTGCTCGTGCACGAAATGATAAGCAAATTGTTTACATACCAAGGCCATCCGGGTAAAGGAAGCAGGGTCCCGCACTGCAACATGCCGCAAGATTTGAATCAATACCTCGGAGGGGACCTTGGCTATGGGGCATGGAGGTGGAGGGGTGTTTTCTATCAACGGCTCGGCCTGCGGGATGGGTAGATGGGCGAAGGAGGCAATCAGTTCGGCTGTGGGGAGAGTCTCGACACCGGCTGCAGGCGCTGGAGCTGTCACAGGCGCTGCAGCTGGTTGGTTGGCAGCCGTTTGGCTGGGAGGAGGGTGTGCGGGCTTCTTCCACACATGGGCATAGTGCTTATTGCGGTAGGTCTTGTCAACGGCCGAGTCCAACTGGTTGATATGTTAGTATGAGTAGGGTAGGAGTACCTCCCCCCAGACTCGACTCACCCTGTACGCCTTGCGGTAGTGCTGGAGGCTGTCGCCAAGATTACCGGCAGCCTCCTTCTCAACTGCCCTCTCAAAGTGCTCCAATGCGGAGTTGGGCTCCTCTTGTACCCGACGAGTGAATCCATCCTCCTCCTCTTTGTGTCCCGGCTTCACACTGAGTTCACCGATCTGCTGTGCCAGCCCATCCGGGTCAAACGAAGCCGGCGGGGGTCCTCCTGCCTCTTCCTCTTCCTCGTCTCCCTCTCCCTCCTGGTCTTTGCGGTGAGAGTCTTCATGGTACGGTGGGAGCCGCGGCGGGGCAGGCACCGATGGAGGGGCTGACGCAGTAGGTTGAGTGGGTTGAGTGGACTGAGTGGACTGAGGGGTAGATCGATCCTTTTTGGATCGACGAGCAACCTCCTCGCGCCACTCGCGACGAAACGACTCGAGCTCCGCGTTGTCTGCCATGGCGGGGGCCCGAGGATGTCCGGTGTCGGAGATCAATCGGGCAGATAAGCCCCTCGAAGGATCCACTGGAGGTGGGAAGAGACAAGATCAAGGAACTATTGAAGGGTTCCGACCGCCATTGACCCAGTCCCCAAGGTTGCTGATCTATTGTGCAAGGGAAGTTGTGGGAAGTTGAAAGTTGAAGGTTGTCGGTGACCCTCAGCAAGTCCGGCTTATCTCCTCCTCCGCCACCCGCCGAATCTCCGAAAAACTTCCCCGGTGACGCATCCTTCTTTCTCCTCCTCCAACCTGCTATCCTGCTTTGTCCAACCTTGGCCCTGTCTCGATCGAATGCCAGTCGGCCTGGATATTTCATCTTCTCCTTCTTATCCAGGTGACTCTGGTCTTGATTTTCGGACCAGCCCCGAGATAAACTCCTCTACGGAGGCGTCATGGACATCGCATTTTGACGACCCTTCAACAATGGCGGCGACAACAGGGAATAGCACGGCGCCTACTACGCCAAATACTTCATCTCCCAATGATGATATCTCAGTTGGACAACGCATGGTGTCCGCATCGGCGGGGAACATTTTCACTGGACTGCTAGGTGAGCTCCGACTTCCCGATCATATCGTGATGTCTTACCCGAGGCCTTTTTTACTGACCCCAACCAGTCACACCCCTCGATGTCGTACGCGTCCGTTTACAATCCCAAACCGTCAAAAGCATCAATCCAGCACAATACACCTCCCATACAACACAGACGTTCAAGAACCTTCCTCCGAACATTGGAATTACGGCTTGCTGCCGAGAGGTCTTCTGGGTCGGAGAAAATGCGCAAATGTGTATGCTGGGCCCACAGGGCGGTGCTATCAACGCCCAAGCACACCATATGATGGATTGTGCTGTCGAAGAAACACAGAGGAGGACATTTACATCAACGTTCGATGGGCTACGGAAAATCGCCCGCAACGAGGGAATGTTTGCGCTCTGGCGAGGTCTGAGCCCGACTCTGATGATGGGTATTCCGGCGAACATCATCTATTTTGCCGGATATGATTGGCTGCGCACAGATGACCGAAGTCCTATCAAACAAGCTGTGTCGGACGTCTACGCACCCTTTGTGGCTGGCTCGATAGCTCGAACGGCGGCTGCATCAGCAACAAGTCCCATCGAGATGTTCAGGACTCGTCTACAGGCCACTCCCGGAACTGGCGCTGGGCACTTCAAAGCAACACTGGAAGGATTGCATCAAATGACCCAGGCGAAAGGCTATGCGTCTCTCTGGCGGGGGCTGGGACTTACTATGTGGCGCGATGTGCCCTTCTCAGGCCTCTATTGGTGGGGGTATGAGAAGGTGAAGGAAAGCTTGGAAGAAGCACGCCAGCATGCGCCGCACGTTTCTACCTCAGACCCCGCAGAAGTCCCTACTGCGACGGCCTTCCTCGAAAGCTTCATTGCCGGTGCTACCTCGGGATCCTTGGCGGCACTTGTAACGACACCATTCGATGTTGGTAAGACACGGCAGCAGGTCTTCCGGCATATGGATGACCATACCCCGTCAGCTGGCCTCCGTTCCACTCTTGTTCCGAAGGAGATTGCCCCAGAACAACTCTCCCTGCCAAAATTCCTCATGCACATATTCCGCGAGGAGGGCCTGGCAGGACTCTTCAGCGGATGGGCAGCCCGGTGCTTGAAGGTCGCACCCGCCTGCGCTATAATGATCTCGACCTACGAGCTCGGAAAACGAATGGCTCGGGAGGTCAACGAACGACGACATTCCGAAGCTTCCTAATTCCACAACAACTACATCTCCCCTCTGTACTATTATAATGCATACGCTCGAGCCTTGGACACCCAACTTCGCAGCTTTGATATCTCCGTGTTTTGTTTCTGGCGTTTTTGTCTTGATGATACCGCATTCAGCTGAATCATAGAACTTGCATTTGGTGGTTTCTTTCTGCTTTTTTCAAGGACACTGTCAGAGTGGTTCCTGGACGAAAAACACTCTTCTGTTGTACAAATGGTGGTTGTTAACAATCTCCCGTTAAAATATGACTATTATCACATATCCTCTCGTCTCAATAGAACTTGAAGCTAGACTAGTCCATAGTTGGGATAGAATACACAGGGGTTTGAATGTACATCTCTTGCATGCGCATGAACAAGAAATACTGACATGTATTGCCAGTGGATCATCGGATATTTTGTGACTGCAACTCCAATTCTTCTATGCCAACAAGGAATGTTGATAGAGGAGACGAAGTGGAGATGACGCAATATTTGCTTTCGAGCATGCTAGAACTCGTCGTTGAAAGCGTTTGTCTCAAGAGACAACTTGAATGTTCTGGGAGTATCTTTGATCGTGGAGTCCCTTACACACATGGTAGATTTTTATGCTCCACTTCTATCATATTCATGCTCTATCGCTACTTAGTACTTTCGCCTGCAGAGCGCTTGAAAATAGAATCATATCTAATCTTACCATCAGCTTAACAAATAATGACCTTAACCAATCAGAAATAAAAGCAGAGCTCTGAAATTCCCCGATGTATCCCGGGTATACGATGTGCACTGACTCATGATCGGCGAACACAGCCCGACTTGGGGGCGTAAACCGGGGTTTGCGCACCGGGCGCAAGCAGATGATCATGTCTTGAGGCTGAAGAGTTCTGCTTCTCCTTTTTTAAGATAGATGGCCCCATCCAGTGGGTCTTCGTTTCGTCAAGAAGTATTACTATCTCGCTTGAGTCGCTCCAAAAGTGCCACCCAGATGAGATGAACCATGGCGCAGTCTACAACGCGCTCACCATACTTCGAGCGCATCCTGGCGACTCCAGATACAAACGTGGAGTAAGTGGAGGCCATTTCTCTGCAGAAGCAGAACGTAAGACTCGGTAGGAGCTGACTTGACTTAGCATCGTCGCCGTCCCACCCATCGGTGCCCATCACAAGAAAACATGGACTGCCCAAGGATCGCGATCGCCATGGCTGAGCACCGGATTTCTGGGGTATATGCCCAGGGCGAGGATTTTGCTGTATAACCATGGTGAGCTGCAGGAGCACGACAAGATCGAGGCTCTCGGGCAGCGACTGCTAAATAGTCTTCTGAACGAGCGCAGACGGGAGACCCCCAGCCGGCCCATCTTCTTTATCTGCCATAGCACTGGTGGTCTCGTGGCAAAGGCTTGCCTGGCTTTAGCTTCACGGGCCGAGCCGAACCAGGCAATCCTCACAAGCTGCTATGGAATCGCCTTCTTTGCGACTCCCCATCAGGGATCGAGTTATCTGTCTGCTTATGAATATACCCCGAGTATTCGGCGATTATTACACCTCGAGTATGATATTCCGTTGTCTTTAAGGGAGCAGTTTCGACCCCGATCTGCGAAACTGTGGCATCTTTCCAACCAGTTCAAAGCGCTATCCGCCGATATGAAGGTTTGGTCGTTCCTTGAGACGGTCGACTCTACGCTACATGTACAGGATCCTGAGACATCTAAATACATGGAATTACATGCTCCTATAACGTCTATTCGCTCGGGACTGCTGAGCATTGAGCATGAGAATGAAATACCCATGGCAACAGATCATGCTGGGACGGCCAAATTTCAAGGCCAGGACGCGGCCCGAACTGATTTCCTCCGTGAACTTAACGAAGCAGTGACTAGAGCAGTGAGATTATCCAAGGACACCGACACACCCTTGCGTGTAGAACGGGAGATTATTGTTCAAGTAAATGGATTCTTTGAAGATACAGCTCTTGGTGTTAGCGATGAAACTCCCTTGAAGATGTGGTCTGCACGGGTGTCCCTCGAGGATTACCTTGCTCGTGGACCTTCAGCCTGTCTTCGAGAACGCTTGAAACGTATCCAACCTGGTGGCTTTGATGACTCGTCTATTAGCAGCTTTGACAGCCGCCATTCATTTCCTCATATAGTTCCTGGGCCGCATGATACAGATATTGACGGTAGCCACCAACATGCAGATCAACCCATTGCCCTACAGGAAGTCAAGCCTAGACAGTCACGTCCTCCAATGAGACACAGTCGAAGCTTCATGAACCCAGGTCCCCAGTCTCCTACTATACATATTACCGAGGCGTCAATGGACGGGTACTTTGAAACAGGCAGCTCGCCGAGCGAAAGCTCGCCACCGCCGGGGCAGCGTCTGCGGAGAAACTCGATTACCAAGGCTCTAGGATTAATTCCACTAAAGGGGACTCACAGACGTAGTAGATCCGACAGCAGCTCACGAGCAAGCAGCTCTCGACCACCATCGAGCTCGGCATCCCCACCGCGACAATCAGAGTTTCTAGCCATACCATCCTCAACTCGAGACCGTATAAATCAAGACGCCGACGCTCCAGATATTCCTCGTTCAATTCCTCGTTTTGATCGACCTGAGCCTGATACGGAGAAATTACTCTGGATCCATGTCCCTTACACGCACACCGGATGGGTATCACAAGTCATACGACGTGCGTGTGAAGATCGCGATGAACCAAATTTGTATGTACATATTACCTACCCGCTACAGGTACTTGATATTAATATACAACTCAAGCGTAAGAAAGTTTATAAATGACGAGAACTGGTACCTCAATCTCAACCGGGCTCGTCATCTTGAGCCCCATGCACGCTTTGTCAAGCCACAATGCATACACGCGAGACAGATGGATATTTCTCACGGTACTGATTCTGACGACTCTGAAGATCCACAGCTTGCCTTATATGTAGGTCCCAATCGGCTCTCATTATCCTCCTGGTAACTGGTGACTAGTAACTAACGACGTCGTCTACAGGCTCCATATGTATGTGTAACTTGATTCCTAACTAGTCGCAGTGCTAATTACATACAGCTCCACTGGGATAGATACCGAAACTTGATACAGAGACGCAAAGTGGTGGAAGATCGCCTCCGCCAAGGTCGTTCCCGGCCCGTGCCCAGTCGAGTAGCGAGATCAAGTCTAGAGGCCCAACTCATCTGGCAATATCTAGGCTGCGAGCCGCCAATCCACTTTCGACGAACATTAGATCAATTCGGGTACCCTAATCTTCGGTCTACAGTCGCAAGAGATGATGACCAAATGCTCTGGAAACGGACCAGGAAACCGGCCCGGCTAGATGATCAATTAAAAGATTATCTGCAAGCCGCAGATGACGATACAGAAGCACCCGAGCCTACCGAGTTCATGGACGGGAATGTGCTGATGGTCGATCAACTTTGGATATGGATCGTGGACCGAAAGACCGTTGTCACATTCTTTCCTAATCAAGAGGCTACCACGTCTGAGGGCAAACTGTTCGAGCAGTCCAATCTTTACAGCAGTGTTTATAATGAATTGAATGGAGATCTTGCGCGTCGGTTCGAAACAGCGGGAGATCTTGCGGCTCTTATCATGTTACATGCCACGACGGTACTCCTGGATAAGACACTTCATCATGATCTACAAGTGCTTCGAATTTTCGAAGAATCCATTAGTATATTAGTGCGTACTAAACCACTCGACTGTTGGGGTATTGAAGGGGCTAACGTATTCAGACCGAATCCGTGACCAAGTCGTTCAAGCGCTTTCGAAACCGTGGCTTTAATAATAGACCAGCCGATCATGACCGAACGCCAGATGGAAGGATAATGACAGCAAGCCAACGTGATCAACGGGATCGGCAGTCCGCGCGACGAAACCGTGACGACTTATCTGTTCTTCTTGAGCTGCGAGATATCGAAGATGAACTCATGACTATCCTGAGACTTCTTGAACAGCAGGACTCTGTTATAAAAAGCATGAAGAGATACTTCGATCGCAAGAATTATGGCAAGATCTTTTTGGATATGGCCCAGTCCAGAATTGATGAATATCGCACTCAAATTGAAGAAATGAAGTCAAATAGTCATACGGCTCAAAAGGCAGTATGTGTTCCGTCTCTTCCCTTATGGATTGACCTTTGTGCTAAGCCCTCCAGGTGGAAACTCTGCTTGATCTGAAGCAGAAACAAGCGAATGTTGACGAGGCCAAAATGGCTCGATGGCAGGCTGAGGTGACTCAGAATCAATCGCGATCTGTCATGGTCTTTACCATTTTTACCGTAATGTAAGCCTCATGAAGCCCCTTCTCACCCCTTCAAGATTCCTAACACGGTCAGATTTCTCCCTTTGTCGTTCTTCACTTCACTGTTTGGTATCAATGCCCGGGAGTGGAGCGGAGAAGATACAAACCTGACACTAGGCACAATGTTCGAGATAGCAGGTAAGACAACATATTCCATTTGCGTCACATCCCAATGCGATAATAGCTAAGACTTTACTTTCAAGCCCCTGCATCCTTTGCCATCATCGGCTTGTCCCTCCTCATGGCATTCAGCGAAAATCTCCGTGAAGCCGTGACAAAGTCACATAGGATAAGTACCGGTATGGTGAAGGAGTTTGTACTCCATCCCATCAAATCATTTCTGCATTGGGATTCTTTCAAGAGCCGATTTCCGTCGGTGGTTGTGCGTGATGATTCGAAGATGCGCGAGAGGCTGGATCGATATATGGGGTATGAGCGGCATCGAGTGAAATTTGATGAGGATTTCTGGCAGCGACGGCAAAAGAATGAAAGGGAGAGTCCTTTGGCTGTGTTAGAAGGTGAAGTACAAAGGGATCATGAGATTGAGCTGGCTGTTCTTGCTGAAAGAGCAAGGAGAAGGAAAGAAGCTGTTTAATATAAATACCCAGTATGTATACCTATGTATAGGAAGAATGCGCCTCTTGCCCTAAGATTGGCACAGTTTGTCATAATCTCCAGGGCTACTAGCATGATCTAAAGTCTGTGGCTATGCAGATACTCCCCTTGAATTAAAGAAATATCAAGCAGTTTAATAAGCGAATAGCAAATAGAAGAAGTCTGGTACTAGTAGAGCTGCAAGTAACAAATACAGTAAATGTGCGTATCAGTCAAGCCCTCATCCCCATTTCTCTTCCTCTTTCTCTTTCACACCTGCTTTGCTGTTAGTATCCACCTACCCGGACCAACAACATCATCCTTTACCTACAAGTAGCACGCTCTCTGCTTTCCTCTTATCCCTCTATTGAACGAAGAAATTCTAACGATTCATCCATCCACCCCCGAAAACATGGAACCCGCCCAGACACAACTCGCCCACGCCCTGCGCGATTTTGAGACCCCCGAAGTCCGCCTTGCACCAAATCCCCATCCAATATCTGGCTACGCCCACGGTGAGCACCGACAAAAATTTCCATGCTTCTCATGCTAATCCAAAAAGGTCCTATCCCCAATAATAATGAGGGATGGCTGCCGGAGAGATTTCGGGAGTCGGGGCCATTGTTCGGGAGGAGGATCACCACCCAAGACGTCGTCGACGGCTTGACGCACAACGACCCTCCTTGGCGAATGGTGAAACTAAACCGGATCAACAGTCATGTGTAAGCTATCCTCCTTCCAAACTGACAACTCTTCTTCAAATGCTGAATCTGACAGCTGTGACATTGCTGTGCAAGGTCAGACCATGTGCGGTCTCTGCTTCACCACAATCGCTGAGTATCGCGATCATCTCAGCGCCGTCCACCCAGGTGCCAGTACGATCTCCTCTAGGAAGATAGAGAAAAAATATACTGACTTCATTCAGCCGTGCCGTCTGGCGACAACGACACGTCTCCCTCCCACTACATTAATGGCACAAGGGCCTTGAAGAGATGGGTCCTGTACGGTGGTTGGCGAGCTGCGCGGTATCGCCACGAACCTTACCGAGGCGCACCGTTCTCTCCCATCGGTATATATTGTGATTTCTTGGAGAATGTTGCGTGAGTTTGGTTGAAAACTTTGGACAATGCAAGGCAACTGACGGATATGTGCATAGTCAAAACAATCCGACGTTTGCTCAGAGGTATGGTACAGAGTTCCATCGCCGCTCCGTTGGGTACATTTCCAGGCTCAGAGTAGAAGGCTTGAAGTTGGAGTATGACAGCGAGTTAGGAGACGTGGGTGAAATAAAGGAACCAGAGATAAAATCCGAGGCGACATCTGAGGGTGAGTTAAAAGAACAAGAGGAAAAGTATGAGGGCTATCTATCAGAACCTAACGTTAAATCTGAGGGTGAAGAAGGCGATCCTATGGAAATTACGTAGAGCTTCGTCTAGGCGCTGAATCTTCGTGCGGTGGGCAGAGAATCAAAAAGGGTATCGGGTGGACGAAACACCTTTGTGAGACTAAGACGAATAAAGTACTGTGCAAGTCTTCGCCGTCATCATAATCGCCACCCGTACATTTTCAAAAATCGATGCACATTTGACAAGCACGCACAAGGTGCCTGTTATGAGATATGGCTGCCTTGAAGAATCGAAATGGAATGTAAACATTACCATTTACGTCGATCAAATGCCAGGATGTGAATTGCATTGATGACAAGTTGGTAAATTCGACTCTATTAAACTTTATCTTGATCCAAAGCTCTATCAACCAGATGCAGTCTAACTTAGAGCTTGATGGTTATGGAGGAGTCTCCTCCGCCAAAAATCAGAGCCGTATAAAACGCTTCGCCCAAGGTGCAATATGCCAAAGCCCTGGTCATTTCCCCGGGGAATTCTTCAATATTCCTTGCTTTTGGAGCACCAATCTCCCATTCTCCTCAGAGCGCTGTAATCTAACAGCTTCTCTTTCCGACTTCTTCTCCATAGCGCTAGCAGTTAGAAGCTCTTCGTCGTCGCCCTCATCATCACTCCCCTCAACCCCATGATAATAGGCTGCCAGAGCGGAGGACTTCCAAAGCGGCGCATGGCTCTTCTTGCTGATGACCATAGTGATCACCAGGAAGAAAGCCCCAGTAACAAGCAGTATTTCAGGAAGAAAAATCCAGGGCCATCTCACACTCACAAAGGAAGCGGGGACGTGCATTGTGCCATTAAAGCTGTGATCGGCTGTCTCTAGGCCCAACTTCGTTAAAGAGTCCGCCATCCTGTTAACGACTTTTTCAAAGCCGACGCTGTTATATTGCGACATAATTGGTTCCGAGTTGATATATGTTCCAGCGGGCGTGAAATACCATGTATCAATTGAGTGATCGAACATCGCAGCTACGCGTTGTGGATCAGGGATAAATCCTAGAGAATATTCTTCGAATCTTGCATCCCGTCAACAGAAAAGGCGTCTTCACAAAAGGCGAATCTGTTCTTATCCTGCTAGCCCCAGCAGCGTCAGTATCTCCGGGCTTCCAGCAAACCGGAACG
Source organism: Penicillium sp. S1701 (assembly GCA_023626415.1). Lineage (NCBI taxonomy): Eukaryota > Fungi > Ascomycota > Eurotiomycetes > Eurotiales > Aspergillaceae > Penicillium > Penicillium sp. S1701. Next base: position 134,039 of record JAMAGY010000047.1, read on the forward strand.
CCCTCCTTGGAGAGATTTTTGCAGATAGTGCCAAAGTCAAAGTTCTCGGATCGGACAGAGAGATTACCGTTAGTCACAGAGATATGGTAGCCTCTAAGACAAGTTGATACGACGCATGCGGTCGCGTCTTTGATTTGAACCACATCAGTGATGGATTGATTTGTTGAGACCCGGGCTCCGTCAAAATTGAATTCTGTATATGCAATTTTCCAGAGAGGATTCATCACACCGTTTAATGTATAGTTATAGAAAGCGGTTATTCGATCCAAGTTGTGTGTCATAGGTTGCCAGACCATTCTTGAAGGGAAAGCTAAAGACGGACTTCTCCGGGAGTACTCGTCCGAATCTGTGGTACCGACTACGTCAAAAGAGTGCCTCGCGCCTCCAGGCAGGTAAATAGAGCATGACGTGTTGAAGGGCTTCTTTATCTCGCTCACGGAGGGTAAGTCGCAGTCGAATTGAATGGTGGAATTCACATTTTCACATCGGCTGCATACGCTCACAGACGAGAATACGTCCCATGTGCAGTTGCCTGATGGGCATTGAGGGGCGACGGTAAAGTCACCACTTGTCCAGAGGGCTTGCGCGAGAGCGCTAGTCCACGCGGGAAAGTCTTGTCCTGAGGTAGGGCTTGAAAATCGCTGTGGCGTACGGGCGGCGCCATCTTGACTGATTATCGGTCTGACTGAGTATGTGAGGAGCTGTTGTATGAAAGGATCGAATGCCAATAAAAGGACTATAACCGCCGCGCCGCAGGAGACAAAAGATTTTGCACGATGATGAATTATTATCCATAACTATCCGAGCGGCCCTCTGCTCGCAGCATCAAATCTCTGAATGGTGACCAGTTGGTTTTGACTTTGCGTGGGTGTAGGATTTTGGAACCAGGGCCACTTTAATTGACTGATTGATTCACTTATGGCTAGAACTAGCGACGACTTGCACCCTGTAGCTAGCACCAAGAGGATTGTGTTGAGAGTCAGGCCATTAGCCATATCGGGCTGTTTTTTGCCATCGTATATGAGTAGAACGATAACTATAGCGATGAAACAGGCAATGCTAAACGCCAGAGCGAGACACTCAAATAACCATGAATCGAGCCATATAGTCCTGCGAAGCTTTTGGGCGGCGAGAGGTTTTTGTTCTTACTTGCTGCTCGCCTCGGATTGTGATTGTAGTATCGGGGAATTTGAATCGTGATCATCGTTTTGGGACGCAGTCAAGCGAGTCATTTCCATAACGTTCGACCGGCGTGAGAAATGCTGATCACGATTCACGATCAGGAATTGAGAATATTCTGGAATTCTCTGACTAGATTGAGAAGCCCGACTCTTGCAAGGGAGAGACTAGACTCTTTAAGCCTTTTCGAGGAATCGAGGATATGATGCTGATAGGGGTAAACCCGCCCTGCCCCCACCGTGCGGCTCTGCTCTTTTCTCCATCTTCAAGCCCGCTATGTAACACAGCTTTCCCTTCAAGTTCCTCCATCATGGCGCAGTACGGGAAATCCTTGACATGGTCTGCCCAGCTGGCTGTGGCACTTCCCCAACGAGCCCTCGATGACCTATATGTAAAATTACCCTCACGCAGTCCGCGCTCGAACAGCTCCCCGCCGCCGCCCGCTCCAAGCTGTTTTCCCTAACACGCGTGCAGCACACAAATAAATTCGACCTTTTCAACCACACCTTTCGCCGCCGAGTCTGGAGCCGGACAGCAAATTTGACAGCGTTAGCAACACCTTACACACCCATTGGCCCTCCGCATTGTGAACCGTCAAACTGGCTGGTTCGTCTATGCCGGGATCCGCGAGTTCTCTACACCAGAGAACGAAGTGGCGATCAGCAGTCTCCTCGCGAGTCCCCCGAGACTTCTGACGATCACTTCGCACAGAAGATCGAATATGCGCAGGGGATGGATGTAGATGGAACAGAAGAAAAGAGCGGACAGCAAACGCCAACGCCAGCAACAATACCTACCACATCCACATCCGCGGGCCCAAGGGTCACGGTCCATACGAAGCAGTTGCCCAAGGGCACATACCTGCGTCTCCGTCCACTTGAAGTAGGCTACAATCCCGAAGTCTGGAAGGCATTCCTGGAAAGACCTCTTCGGGGTAACTTTACCACGCTGACGGTTAGCGAGCTTCTCACGGTACCGAGCTTGCGCACCGAGTTCTTCCAATTTCTACTACAAGTCTAGAGGTCAAATGGCAGGCAAGGAGGCACTCTCCAAGTAGGAAAGCTTGTATCCTGAAAAGACACATATAATAGGGTAAGCTAAGGGCTACTGTACGGTGCTCTTTATTTTCTATTTAGAACTATATTGATATAGATGTCAATAGTCAAAGATAGTTAGCGTTATGCTGACTGAAAAGACTGCAAGCTGTTAGATATCTGATTGAACAGGGACAGAGGTTCCTCGTGGGAAGCTGACGCGGAAAGTTCAACCAAATATGGCGATCCCCCACCACATTTCATTCCACATTGTACATTTACATGACTTGCAGAATTCAGCTAGGGGGATCTTCATTCGCGGCGGGGACTGATGAATGTTCCCACCGCGAATTAGAAACCCAGATTCTAACGCCAGGGAGCCGAAGCTACTCCGATAACGAATTGTGAAAGGATCAAACCGATAACACTACCCTAGGGTAAGTACTTTCCAGCATCCTGAAAGCATTTGAATCTTGTTCAGATCTTCCCCGGGGCCAGATGAGGCTATTTTGAGGCACATACAATTTTCCTGGTTAATACTCTTCGCGAAACTAAAGTGTATTATGACATCCCTGTACTTTTCTAGTATTGCTGGCTATAGAAGTTTCCTTCCTACTTGACATATTCCCCGGTCAGCTAAGTCGATAGGCGTGATCGGCGGATTTATTGACTGGATTGGAGGATCTGGCATACCAGCAGGCTTAACAAGACCCCTGCCTCAGGGATCTCCCTCCCAACTGACGCACTCTTCTAAGCGCCATAGTCGGTCATATATAGCGTCTCGCAATACCTGTCATCCATGGCGTGGTTAATTTAATCCCTAGAGACAGCCTCTATTTCCCCGTTGGTATCATGGCGGTTTCCACAGTATGAGTTTCTCTCTCCGAACCCTCAGGAAGTTCTAAAAGCTCACGCTCTTTAAAACAGGAAAAATGCGATCTCTCGTTCAACTCGGATGCAAGTTATCTGGAACATGACAGTAAGCAAGATTCCAAGCTCGAAAGCGATTCTTGTGAATCAATGAAAGATAGCTCGATTTCTTGGATCCATGCCCTACTAGCCTTTCTAGTCGTCTTCTCCACGCAAGGTTACTTTAATTCTTTTGGTACTTATCAAGCCGTGTACACAACACAATTACCTGAAATCCCCGCCACACAAATATCATGGATCGGCTCTATTCAAGTGTGTCTCGTCAACTTTCTTGGCGTTTTTGCTGGCCACATGGCCGACTCTGGTCACTTCCGAACGATCTTCATCATCGGAATGACGCTTGAGCTTATAGGCCTGTTTACAGCAAGTTTCGCCGTCACCTTCTGGCAAATATTCATCTCTCACGGCCTTTGCGTGGGCATTGGGGCTGGTTTCATATTTGCGCCTACGATTGCAGTTCTCTCATCATACTTCGAAAAGCATGGATCCATTGCTATCGCACTCGCAACCTGTGGCGGTGCCTCTGGGGGCACGATATTCCCAGCACTTCTCCGTCAGCTCATTCCTCTCCTGGGACTGCCGTGGTCTATCCGTATAGCGGGATTCATTATTTCGACATTTTTGACTATTGGATTGGCCTTCCTCCGACCAATCCAAACTTCCCATAAGAGGATCAAATCGTTTCCATTCCACGCCCTGAGAGACCTACACTATATTCTCTTCGCGATAACTGGCTTTCTTGGATTCTGGCCAATCTACTTTGGCTTTTATTATGTGAGTGTTGTTGATCTGTTGGTTTTCGACATTCCCTTTTGCTAATATTCTCAGATCTCACAATATGCCAAGGACTTCCTCCATTTGAGCCACGATGAAATCTTTAATATTGTGATTATCATCAACGCTGTCGGGATCCCGGCACGACTTACAACATCCCTGTTAGCTGATCGATTTGGGGTCGTCAGAGAGATTTACATGGGCGGGCTTGCCCTAGCCGCAGTCATATTTTACTGTTGGTCAAGGGTTGAGACACATGGCAGCCTCTACGCTCTATGTATCGCTTTTGGCCTCGTTATCGGGACCCTCCAGACACTCTTTGTCGCCGTTTCGTCGTCTTTTGCGAAGGATGAGCACACAAGGGGCGTTCGAATCGGGGTTTTATGCACAATAACATCCTTGTCATCTTTGACTGGGGCACCATTGGGTGGGGCAATTATTCGTCTCAGTCATGAGCAGTATACACCTGCAGCTATGTGGGCAGGAAGTTCAATCTTGGTAGCCTTTTTGGTATTACTAGGAGGTAAGATCCACGAACGTAGGGATAAGAAACAACATTAGCATAATTCCAGGAATATTTAATAATGGTTTATATATCGAGAAGGACCTCTATTCTACCGTCAAAATGACTTTTGTTGTATATATTCTTAACCTCTTTCATATAGTTATTGCTATTTATTCCTGGGCCTATGTTGAGGTATACTGATAAGATTTTACAATATGGTTCACAACCTGAAGATTTCGTCGCTCAAAGACGCAGACTTGGGACTCTTTGGTAATAATATTCTGAACTAACTAACATTTGTATCAATGCGATCGTTTTATTATCGGACCCTGCACTTAAATTATGAGCGTCGATCGCCGGGCGGTGACATTCACTGCCAGGTGTGTCGCGTACCTGTGAGCGAGGCTTTCCAACCTTGGAAGGTTCTTACTAGTAGTATATATATGCCAAGGTTCTACCCAGACAGCAGTATAGAGTTTATTCGACCCACAATTCGGACTTGATTCACTAAGAAGTTCAAGCTACCATCATAATTATGCTATTCAAATTTTATGCTGGCCCAAAGCATTTTGGCCAAGCTATAATATGGGGAGATCCCCAGAAAGTTGATGTGACCAAAGCTATTTATGGAGAAATGCAGAATCAAAGTTCGGCCCCCAAATTGGAGTGTGCCACGGGCCGCGATTTGGGGCCGTTGGTGTTTTGCACATCCCCGAAACACAAGCTGACTGGTCATTCAAGATGTGGCTTGCACCGCCCCTTGCGCTAAGCTTCAGGAGTTGCAGACCCTTTTCAAAGCCTATTAAGAGGGGCATTTCCTGGGTGGATGTCCACCCAAAGGCACGACACCTTTGTTCAGCCAGCCCATGTTTATCAAAACATGGACAGACTGAACGTACGGACGAGACAGAGAGAAGAGAAATTCTTAGAAGAGCATAAGCCGCCAATTGTTGATTGCTCCCTACAAGATGAGGGGCAAGAGCCATATTTTGACAAATCGACTACGACAAGATCGGCATGCATTACCGCAGCCTCGATAGGAGTGATTCTCTCACTTTTGTGTTTGATACCTGGCATTTATCTCCTCTCAACAAAGCATGCAGAGCTCGGAGCTTCAGTTTCTGTCTCTGATACGGGACGAGAGATTATATCCCTAGCGATCAACTTCATTCTAGCACTCTGCACTGATGGCATGATGTTTGCGCATTCTATCTCGTTGCGCTGGGCCTTGTATCGAGAGCAACGCCTGGAATACAATACCAATATCCGACTCTTCGCCAATTCCGGAAAGTTTGGACCGAACAGATGGTATATCAACCTAGTGGCCCTCGGCTGCTTGGTCCTGTCATACGCCTCATCGTCACTTCTTTTCCTATCCGATCAAGCTGTTCAACCGCCGTCTCCGACTGAGAGCCAACAATATCCTAGCAATCCAGTCTTGATAAATGGCACAGCGCTAGTAGGTTTGGGTATAGGTCTTGCTGGCCAGGCAGCCGTCGCCACCTGGTGTCTAGTGCCGAGCTATATGACGATACCGACGTGGAGTGCAAATCCTCTTAATACTGCGCTGGCTATGGTCCAGAAAGGTGATATCGCTCACCGTCCCGGGAGATGTATGCTCTCGGTTCACCAGGGGAAAATGCCAAGTCAAGAGACATACCCTTCAAAGAAGCAAGGCAATATGTTGCACGGAAACTCCACAGTACGATACATCCTTGCTTTGCTATGGTCGCTCGGTCTCCTTGCCGTTGCATGGCCAATCACCGTCGTCGCCGTGTCCAGGTCTATAGCCAACGCTAGCGCGACTGGACAGGGCTATGAAGGCCCATGCTGGGGACTTGGATTTCAATGGGACAAAGACAACTTGGCTTGCTCTCGAAACTATGTGACGCTGTCTTTTTCTCCCTACGCGAATGATCACAAACCCAACTCTGCGATATTCTCTTACGGTGCTGAGGCTTTCCTATGCCTTCTCTTTGTCTGTCTCATCCAAGGTGTCCAGACTATTGCATTGCACTGTTTGGAGTTGCTAGTCAACCTTTCCAGAGATGAAGCTATCTGGCGACAAGCTTACAGTGAAACCAAAAAAGCATCTGGGACACAGTTGGTCACAAATCCGGTCCGCGCTGCCGTATCAAGTTGGGAAAATGTAGTACTGTTCATTTCCAAGGCCTTGTTGCATTGGATAATTGGACAGAGCCTGATCCCTTCTGTTGTCGTTGAAGAATCGAAAAGCTTTGAAGAAATGGCTTCTACCCCTGTTGAAGATCTCCCAACCATGACGTTTAAACGCGGATTTGAATTTGATATGGTATTCTCGCGGCTAATTATCTACGCCGTACTAGCCATACTAGTGGCTACATTCGCAACCTTTCTGGCTCTCAGGCGACCGAAGGGTAGCCAGCCTGTCACTCTGGGTCACCTACAAACTCTCGTGGATCTCGTCGATGACTGGAAGACAGACGAGGATAGCCGGATATGGTGGGGTGACAAAACCGAATCAGAGACTGATCAAGTGCGGCATGCTGGGACGTGCCGGGATAAATCGATGCTCGGTCCAATATGTACCGCAAGATATGCTGGTTATTGAGCCTATCATATAACCATGTATTTGCTTTCTATAACTATACGATGCAATATAATATACCAGTGACTGTTGTACAGTAGCTAGTTTACATAATCTATTGTAAATCGATACCATCTTCAATGAAATAACGAACAACCGGAATTATTCAACCTTACAGAAGCCAACTTCATTCTCACACCATCAGTAGACATCATAGATATATAGTAACTAGAAATAGTTCTGGAGGTAAGGCAGCCGTTAACTATCGTTCCACATGATCAAATTCACCAGCCATTGGTGCCTAGACTCTTTCTTGATCTTCTTCTACCTTGGAACACAGTCTCATTGGCGTACGAGAAACGAAAATGTCAGGCTTTAATGAACACTGTAAAAGCCATTCATTTCGCGCTGTTCCGCTGTAATTCACGAGAAACCATCTCCCGTGCCTGGTCCTGAGCCATCTCTACCACCCAACATAGTTACTCGTTGACGAAGAGATCTCGCCAGCATACGATTCCCAGCACTTCTACCCAGCAAAGCCTGGAAATTTACTCACCGACCGTTGAAAGACATTACACTGGAAGTCAGGTTGAATCTCTATCGATACATTTGGAATTCAATTATCTTGAAACATCCCGAGATTGTGATAAGACTTGGGCTCCCTTCCGAAGGGTTGGTAGGGTGCCGAGAAGGCGCATGTTCCGCGATGTTCCCGGAAGGCGTGAGCTAATAACCCCTAAGAATTCTGGAAGCTGATACGGTACCCATGGATCTGTGTGACGATCGTCAATTGACCTAACTTAAGAAAACTTGGAATTGATATTGCACGGAGATATCGAAAATTTGAACATACGATTTACCGAGGCCACAGGTTTCAGAAGCTGCATATATAGTCAGGTCTAATTCGGCCTGTGACTTTGCACATAATTGGAAGTAGTTACGAGTCCGCTCTTAGCTGGCATTCTTCCTACGATTTTCTAATATTCCAAGGCTCTTCTCCATATTCTCTTGAAATGCGCGATAAAGGGGTTTTCGGATTCACGGTCGGCCTATTGGTCGGAACGGCGGCCATCGTCCAGGCTTCCGATTCTGCGCCATGGCCATACGTGAGGAATCAATCAGCGAGCCTCATTGGCAGTTACTACAATCAGTACGACATATGAGCTATCATTTCGTATTAATCAGGTTAATGCTTGCTAACAAAAAATCCAGCTGGAGCTATGCAGACAGCATCTATGATCTTACTAGATCCGACCTGATGAATGTGACGAAACCGATCACCATATCCAACATGGTGGGATCTCGCAAGACCGCCATAGTAGAGCCATCAAGGTCCGCACTGGTGATAATTGACATGCAAAGTGATTGACTCCTTACCCTTTAGAAGATCAAAATCACTGATTGCAATCGCTAGATTATTTCCTTCATCCAGCCCTCGCGCCCGATGCAACGGCTGGGAGGGGTATTGTCAACACGACGATCAAAATGGTCGAATCATTCCGCAAGGCTGATATGAAGACCCTGTGGGTTAATGTGAGTTTTTGTCATTCATTAACGCCATTACCGAAAAGCCTAACTAGAGAAACAGTGGGGAATTGACGACTTTGACATGATGACGATGCCACCATCACTGTTGGCCGATTTCAGTAACGACACCAATCGAATGTCCGGTTCATTTGGAAATGATATGGGAGTGCGTGGCGGTATTGAACTCGGAAGACTGTTATGGCGTGGTGCCTGGAATAGCAAGTCATACGGACCGCTTGAGCCTCTCCGGGCTGCGGGCGAAAAGGCAGGGACTGATTTCTCATTCGATAAAAGTAAGGCATTATGTGGTGTGGCTTCATCTAATTCAGACAGAAATGAAGCGGGCTGACATGATTTTAGATCGACAGAGCGGTCTTTGGGGAGCCCAGACACCTCTTGGTTTGTGGCTTGAGGAAAACAAAATCACTACACTCTTCCTCGGTGGTGTGAACATAGACCAGTGTGTTGTAAGCTTTTGAAACTCTATCAGAGCATGATTTCGGCGTCGGCTAATTTTTACAGTGGGGTACTCTGCTTGATGGTTTCTATAAAGGATATGATGTTTTCCTTGTACCGGACATCTCAGCTACAAACAGTCCATACTAGTGAGTCAATCTAGACTGTGTCAAGATTATTTAGTGACCACGTATATGTTGCTGACCTCTCACAGCGCGTCACAAATGGTGTACTACAATACAGAGTGTGAGTTCTCCAAGAAAACTAGAGTACTAGACTTCATTAACACTTGACACAGCTCGAGGTTTCTTAACCAACTCTACTCAAATCTTGGAGGGAATAGAAAAGATGAAGTCTTAGACACCTGCTCTGTGTTGGACAGACTTCATGAATAGACATTCCCACCTTCCATGAGATGGCTGCTTGGGATTGACATGGATTTTCTACTGCGGTACACAATTTACTTGCCTATGTACCGGATAAATTCTGGCGACTCTTGGCTTGGCGGCCCCTTTCGATTCTAGTGGACAAGGGAGTTTGCCTCACGATAGCTTCCTCCTCTTCTTTTTCCTCTCTGCCTTGTTATTTCTACAATATGAGGACCTACATAAAAGTTGTTCTTCCATGTATCTTGACTCACGTGTGACAATATTATTATTCTCAAAACCAAAAAGCCTATTCGCTTTTTGGTATATTTATGTCCAGAATCGATAGAAAATCATTTAGTGCTAGAGAGGAATCCTTGGATCCGTACCTGAAAAGAGTGCATGATCCGATACGTAGATCTATGACATGGGTACTCTGGTACCACCCAGCGATCATTCTATTGCATCTCATTCCGGACTCCATTCGGAAATTCAAACTAGATATCTCTAGCTATATTTTTCAACCGATGGTCACGGTGGAAACAGAGGTATAGAAGTACAAGGGCCAAGACGAAATCTCCAATAAAAACAACTTTTATTCCAAGTCGAATGTTCCTCGTCAGAAAATATGGCATAAGATCCTTGAAATATTCTAAAATATTCCATTGACAATGAAAGGAATCTATGCCCCAAATTCCGATATCAAAAGGTGAAAACAAAACCCCCGCGGGGATGGAGCGGCCGCATGCTCCTTTGATGCCTGCAAACGCTGTTGTAGGTATTTAGATAGCTTCGTTCACCCGTTTTGCATCACTCAATCTATCCATTTTCATCTCTTCACTCATACCTACAGCCTCTGTATGTCTGTATGCTCTGTCTGTTAGCGGATTATAGTATATAGACCTATCCCATCCACTCCAGCTTTACTGTTTCGGTTCTATAGAAACTATGTCTTTCACCACTTTCTTGGGAAAATAATCTCGGCATATACTAAAATCGGTGTACTACATCAGAGTTGTCAAGGGGGAGAGCTGGGTTTCCAGAAACGCAGTTCTTCTGATGTTGAAATACCGCACAGTCTTTTTCACATATTCCCGCACAGCGACAAACACGCGAAACTATTTATTTATTCAATTTATACTATCATTGATGGGATATAGGCTCAAGAACTAGGGCTCTGCAGGTCACATTACTGTCGGGAGGCTCACAGGGAAGGAACGATCCAGTCACGCCCTCATGGGAAAAAATCACCAACTCCTCTTCTCTCTTCTATTCTTTTCTCTTCTCCTCTCTCTTCTGGGGTCAGACCCCGGACGACACTGTAACTACATCTGGTCAGAAACCTTTCCTACAGAAGAGCCTCGACACTATCGGTACCGACTGTTCTACCGACGCCCAGCATCATGCAATTCAGCTCGATGCGGACCTCCGGATATTGTGTCCGCTGCGTATGGAACATCTTACAATGTTCTAACCACAAGGAGGACTGTGCAACAACGTTCATGCGCATTGGTCGAGACATAAGAAATGTCGAGGCTGCACTCATACAGATCGTTGGAGTCGCCGCCTCCTATCGTTGAACTTCCAAAATCAACTCCCCGTCGGCATGAAGTTTGTCAGTTTCTTCATCTCGTTCCTCTTTGATTTCCTTTGGCTAAGTGGAGTAATAGGATCACAGCCTAGCAAGACCAAATGAGATGACCAGCTCTGCATGACAAGATCCTGTGGAAGAAGCTGGAGTCTGACAAGGATCTAGCACTCTGTCTACAAATTATCAATAAAACGGCGCCAGTCACACTCGAGCTGGCACAGGCCATCAACTCGTTTCGAGAAGCCACCTCGGCCATAAATACGTTGCGGCGTCCTGTTCTACAAGACTATCTTGACAAAGTTGGCATCGTCCCGGTTGTACTTGAGACACCACTTGAACAACGGAAGCTGGTCCTGGATGCAGCCCAACGCATTGACATAAGGGGGTTTATGAAGTCGGATGACGCATGCACTGTCGACGACACAACGGAAGAGGAACCGCCTGCAGACATAGTTACGGCGACTGCGATCATAACTCATGGCGAAAGGTTATGGTTACCGGAACACAGGCTGAATACAACACGACAGTCGCTACAAAATCCCTTTTGCGGACCGGCACCAACAGTACTTCAATGCTCAATTTGGCCCTGAAATGGTCTGGGCGTGGTATCACACCAGAAGGCCAACGGCAATTATGCCCAGCTGACCATCCTCATAATATGATTGAGCTCTCTGGACTCTTGGGAAATGAGAATTTCACAGACACCTCAATGGAGCACGAGCTGAGCCAGCCTCATGTCACGACATCTGGAGGTGCAGATTTATCTCAGCAATACACATCCCGTTCAAAGACAGCTGGTTGGGAATTGGAGATGTGGTGAACGAGCTTTCCGTGACTCGAGAACCACCTATGATGACACCCAACGAGAACCCTTTCGTTTCTCGACTCGTTCACTTCTCCTTTGGAGAAATGCCCATTGGGATCATATTGGGATTCCCCGTCTGGCGATTTTCCCATTTTTGTTGACCTTGAAAATGATGCGATCAAACGGATCTTTATTCTATTACCCAATCAAACCGAGAAATTCCTTGATGCCGCTAATCATATGCGCGTGGAACTGAAGTTGGACGACGGACGGGTTCCTGACAACACAGACAAGGACGACACAGACGAGGAGAAACTAACTGGCGAGATACTTATGGCGGTGCATTTCTGCTTCGAGAATGGTGCAGAAACCACACAACATACCAAACACTTCATTTTGCATCAGTGATCACCAAAGCTGCCGGCATTAGCCCTTATGCTAGTGACAATGCCTGTGTTCTGGCAAAGATCATTCGGGATTTTGAGGATGAAAAGGAAGAGACCCGAGGACCTTTGACGCTTGAAAACCTCCATCCCGTGACTCATCTCTAACTTACACGCAGAGGATTCACAAAGAATGAAGATATATCTCTCCTGCAAGAAAAGGCAGGTGGAAATCTTACACATGCATTATTGCGTCACTTGGCAATTTCTATTTGCCCCTGACAGGCCTCTATGCCAAATACTCCAAGACCCAACATCACAACCAAGTTCAGACATAAATTTTTCAAGACAAGAAGCCAGGAAATTTCTCTGTGAATGCAGCTAGATCGTACAGTGCCGCAGAGCACTGAAAAATTAGTCACCATTCTTAACATAGGTCAAGTTGTGAACAGGTAGTCAAGGAGCTAGGTGAGATCAAGGAAAGGCAGAGGATAATGCGGTCTGGACTTCCAAGTATGACCGTGGGAATTCTCATCTGGTTCAGTGGCAGGGTTGGACTTTGCCATAAAATACCTTTTGTATGTTCCCTTTTTTAAATTTTGCTCGAGTTCAACCTATTATTTTCAATTGAGGGCCTACATGGATAGCGAAATCGGAGCACCAACCCCATGGTCAGATTTTAAAAGTATTACTACTAGCAGAGATGGATCAAACTACCTCAAGAAGACAAACTTAATATTTCAACAAGTTCTCTACTTCAATTTCAAGATAAATGTCAAATTGATAAACCACATTATTCCACTGCTATGACTAGGCCACGCAGCTCTTATACTCATGAATTCCCGATCCAACCACAACAGGCTTTTTCTTGGAACCGGAGGAAGGCAGGTAAACAGTCGCCTGGCTATTAGGTGGGACTTGAACAGTCAAATGGAAGACCTTCTCCTTCTTGGAACAATCACTTTGTCCTTTGCCAGCTTTCAGCACCCAATGTGTCGAGATAAGGCCATACGGACTTGTGAATTTGGTCGTGGCTTCAGTCAATCCGCCGCCGGGACGTACTTCGACGTTGAATTTCTTCCAACCTGGTTCGGCCGGGGTCAATCCTCCAATATTTTCATGCATCCAGCTACCCACAGATCCAACCGCGTAATGGTTGAAAGAAGTCATCTCACCCGAGTTGACGCTTCCATTTGCTAACATGCTGTCCCAACGCTCCCATGTGGTGGTTCCATTCATCACGACTTGGAAAAGCCATCCTGGGTCTTGTTCTTGTATCAACATGTTGTAGAAAGCATCTGCCGCGCCGTATTCAGACAGTGTGTGGCCGAGGAGATGGGTCCCGGCAAACCCTGTCCCAACTTGGTATTTGTTTGCTTTGACAATGTCGATAAGCCGGTCAGTGGCAGAGATATAATGGCTAGGATCGGAAAATAATCGGAAATATAGCGGTAGAGTGAGGCCAGTCTGTGTCTCGTTTGCCACGGTTCCATTCTGCGAAATCCAGGCCTTCTGGAATGCCTTGGTCAATTTGGCGCGAGACTGGGTGTATTTTTTCGCATTTGAGGTCAGCGAGAGGTCGGTGGACATATTGGCCACTAGTTCGGTGCTGTGGATCAAATACGCATCGGAGACTAGATACTTGTCGGTCGTCGCATCGCCTGGGTTGTCTGGGGGTGCCTTTGGGTCCAGCCAGTCGGCGTACTGGAAGGTCGAACGATTCCACAGTCCGACTTCATTCCGGAGGACTCCCTTGTCAATCCAATCTTTGGCCCCTGCGTACTGCTCCCGCAGCATGACTTTGTCGCCAAAGGATTGGAATAGTTGCCAAGGTACGGCTACAATTGAATCTCCCCAAATCGATGTTGGAGTCGAATCTCCCATCACATTTGGGATGACGAAGGGTGGGGAATCTGCAGTTTCTGATTAGCATGTAGAGTTGACTCTTAGAGCAAAAAGCAATCCTTACAATTGTTCTCCTTTTGTTCCGAGCGCGCATCCCGTAACCATCCGCGAAGAAATCCAGCCGTGTCGTAGATGAAATTTGCCGTTCTGCTAAATGCATGGATATCACCTGTCCAGCCTAAACGCTCATCACGCTGGGGGCAATCGGTGGGGATACTCAGAAAGTTACCACGCATGCTCCAGAGAATATTCTTGTGAAGACGATTGAGGAGTGAGTCAGAACAGTCAAAGAAGGCAGTCTGCTCCATGTCCGTATGAACCACGATTGCAGTGACTGAATTGGCGTCGAGCTTGGTCTCATCCGGCCAGCCCTCGACTTGAACATATCGAAAGCCGTGGAATGTGAACGATGGCTCCCACTCATCGTCTCCGCCTGACAGAGTGAAGTTATCTGTTGCTTTAGCGGTACGAAGGGGACGTGTCGCGACCTCTCCATTTTCCATCACTAGTGAAAAAAGAAAAGTCAGTAACTGAAAGGAAACTAATTGCTCACTTTAGTATCGTACCTTCGGTGTGCACAAAGCTTATGTTCTGTCCTCTCGGTCCCTTGACGCGAATGCGCAGCCATCCTACCAAGTTCTGTCCGAAATCTAACACCGTCTTTCCCGAAGCACTGGAGAATACATTTTCAAGTTGATGTTCCTCTACACGCCTCACTGGAGGCGCATCTGGGGAAGCGAGAATATCTTTGGAAAAGTTCAGCTCACGAACACCCAGCCAACTCGATTGATCAAAGCCCGGAGCGTCCCATCCCTTTTGCTCCAGTCTAGAGTCGTACGTTTCCCCATCATAAATTTCCGAAGAGATAATGGGGCCCGTGCTGGACTTCCACGTAGTGTCACTAGGGATGTAGGTCTTGGTACCGTTGGAGTTGGTGACTGCAAGCAGACAAAGTGCGCCGAGTGTATCACCATAGATATTTCGATAACTGTTCCACGTCAGACGTCCCGAGTACCAGCCCTCGCCGACGGTAACGCCGATACTATTTTCGCCATTCTTGAGAAGGTCCGTGACATCGTAGGTGTTGTATTCATGGCGATGAGTGTATGATTGCCAACCCGGAGCGAGAACATGATCACCAACGCGCTGACCGTTCAAGCGGGCCTCATATAGACCCAGTGCAGTGATGTATAACCTTGCAGAGGTAATATCCTGATCCAAGTCGAAGTCCTTTCGAAAGTAGATCGGCCTGTGAGTTGCGTTGACTTCGGTGGCTCGGTCTGACGCCAAAACAACCGCTCCTTGCCAATCCTCGGGACTCAGAAGCCCCGGTTCAACAGGTACAGGATCGGACCACGATGTAGCCGGTTGATGTTTGCTTCCGGACGATTTCACCCGAACGGTCGCTTGCTCTCCTGCTTCTAGGGGATCACTGGGCCAGGGAACAAGAACAGACTCCGCAGAATCTACATGGAAAGTCTCGGCATCTTTTCCAGACCTTTGAACTTCAATATCATAAGATTCTTGATACCAATCTGAGACTTTACCATCAAATCGCCAAGATATCCGGGGAGAAGTCTCTCCTATACCTAAGGCAGTTCGGTGGTGCTCAAACGAGACCTGGGAAATTGAAAGAGCCATGATATGGTTTTGCCACTCTTGTGTAGGTCCTTGGAGCCATTTTATACCAACCCCACCCATGATCATCATGTCCTATTACTTGAATAACTGCCAGTGACCGGGCGGCTTTACCCCACATTCGAGAGTATGGGGAATATGGGGTCCCTCAGCGAACGAAGATCGAAGTCCCTGCTTAATGTCGGCCCAAGCTATACCGACCAACCTTGGAACCCACATTGGTTTCACTATCGCCAAGACTTCAGGGAGAATATCATTTCCTAGATCAATCATCCGGGGGAAAGCTTCTAGGAGCAGAAGAGCCGAAGAAGAGCCGAAGTGTAACTTCACAAACTTCACCCCGCACTTTATGTCTTCTTGTACTTCTTGGCAATATCTACAGTGGATCATCGCGGTATAACTCTAGCCCGAAGTTCCAGGGGATATGAAGATTTCGTCATCTCTTGTCAAGCGTATTCGTATTCTTATTCTTGTATGTCCTACTAATTCAAGGATAACATATTCCATGGAGCGAATAGTGCATTCTAGCCTCGGCTTTTCCGGCTTTCCCTCCTCCTGATTATGAGCGTGCCCCGAGCGTCACCTTACCATAATCCAAGCCAAGTGGAATCGGATTGAAGCCCCTGGGAGCTGTGCCACGTGAAGGCCGTTCTATAGCATACGGTTTAATTATGAGGACAACAATGAAAGGTCACATCTTCGTGTTAGATCCAAGAATTGAGCTGTGCCACATGAAGGCCGTCTATCGCAACTTGTTGAGTCAGTAGGCCCTGGTTGCATATTATAAAAGCGTGCTTCAGCAACGCAATCATCGACCGGCGCGGAATTGTTGGATCTAACTTGAAGATATGGTCTTTCATTGTTGTCCTCATAATTACATCGTATGCTAAAAGAAAAATGTGTAGAATCTCAGTACAAGTCACAAGTCACTGACAAAGAACCCCAAACGCCATCCATGCGCAAGCAGATATTTTTTTTGATAAAATATTCATCAACCTTATACAACATCAGCACCTGATATGAGATGAAAGGCATAGATAGCGCAGTACAGTCACGGATAGAATAGAAGAGGTGATGATGGGATGGCGGGATGGTGGAGGCTCCCGGCCATGGGAGATAGATACTTGTGACAAGTCGAATAGATGGGGTGAAATAAGAAGATCGACTCCCGGGTAATTAGCCGGGCTCAGTCCTGGATGAAATCATGGTTCGGGCGCTTTTAGAGGGAGAGCCGAAATATTCATCGCCGTACACTTGAGGATCGTCTGCATCATTATATTCCCATTCAACGGCTTGGAGAGATAATCATCCATACCAGCCGAAAGGCATTTATCACGATCACCCATCATGGCATGTGCAGTGAGCGCAATGATCGGCGTGCGTGGTAACGTGTTGACTTTCTCGTGTAGTCGGATTTTGCTTGTCGCCTCGAACCCGCCCATCACGGGCATTTGGATATCCATGAGGATCACGTCGTATCGGTGACTTTGGGCTTCTTTGACGGCTTGTAGGCCGTTTTCGACGACTGTGACGTTATGTTTGTCTTTTTCTAAAATTCTGACTGCCACTTTTTGATTGACGTCGTTGTCTTCTGCTAGGAGGATTGCTAGCGATCGGGTGAAACCTGATGAGATTCGGCTGGCGCGGTTGCCCAGCGCCGGGAGGATTCCATTCCAGAGGTCTATTGATCGGCAGGGTGTGGTTATGTAGGACGTTATGCCGAGCTCGCCGGCTGTTTTGAGTAATAGTGACATGCTCGGTGCCATGATCGTTAGTGGGATTGAAGAGAGAGTCGAGCAAGCGCGCAGTTTCATCGCTGTATCAACAGTTGACACGATAATTGCATCAATGCCACAGCTCCAGTCTGCGCCTGGCTCTCCGGGAAGCTGTTCGGCGGTCACAATCACTGGTTGGAGACCAAGTTCTGACAACACCTGGCCGGCAGGGAAATCTGGCAGGCTTCCATCGTCGACGAATAGAACCCGGCGATTTTTGTATGGAAGTACTTGTTCCGCAAAGGCTGCCGGCGGTTCCGCAACCTTGACGCGACATGTAAAAGAAAACTTGCTGCCCTGGCCTATAGTTGAAGTAACCCAGATGTCACCACCCATCAGGGAAACAAGGCGCTTCGAAATTGCAAGCCCCAGGCCTGTTCCTCCAAATCGGCGAGTCATCGAGCCATCCGCTTGCTGGAATTTGTCAAAGATGAGACCAAGTTTGCTTGCCTCGATCCCGATGCCGGGGTCTGCGACTGAGAACTCGAACATAGCTTCGTCTGGTCTCAAGTCATAGTTTTCAACACGCTTTATGCACACCTTGATCTCTCCGTGATCAGTAAACTTGATTGCATTCCCAATCAAGTTCAACATCACTTGGCGGAGTCGATAAGCATCGCCAGTCAGATAATCAGGCACATTCCCATCGACCACGTAAGACAAACTTAGTGCCTTTTCATTCGTTTCCACTAACAGGGCTTTCAGCACGCCAAACACCGTGGACCCAAGACTGAAGGGCATCTTCTCGATGTTCATGTGATTGGCTTCGATTTTCGAAATGTCAAGAATGTCGTCGATAATAGTAAGTAGGCTGATGGCAAGATTGTGAACCATATTGAGAGTCTCTCTAACAGGGGCCTGTAGGTCATCCGTATCGAGCGCAAGACTTGAGAGACCGATGATTCCATTCATTGGGGTTCGGATTTCATGGCTGATGTATCTATTAGCTCTAGTGTCCCACTTTCGTTCAACCCTCATCACACTCTGACATACCTCATATTCGCCAGGAATTCCGATTTGCTGCGATTCGCAAGCTCCGCAGCTTCACGGGCTGCTTGGTTCCGCTGAATACTGTCACGCAGACTATTGATCATTCCATTGATCTTTTGTTTGAGGTCATCCATTTCGCCCGATGCTGATACAGTGATCAATTTGGTGAAGTCGCCGCTCATCGCTGCCTCGGTGATTTCACCAAAAGCTCGCACTTGCGAGGTCAAGTTGTCTGCCATGGTGTTCACGTCCTCGCTGATAGAGCGCCATATGCCGAGCGATCCTTCGAGATTTGCCTGTCCGCCAAGCTTACCATTCACACCCACATCTCTCGCCACGCCTTTCAACTCGATTGCAAATCCGCCGAGGCCATCCACCATGCTATTGATCGTTTCCTTCAATGTCAATATTTCACCTTGGGCGTGGACCTCAATCTTAGTACTCAGATCTCCGCGAGCGATTGCCTGCGTCACATTCGAGATCTGTCGGACTTGCAATGTGAGATTTTGAGCCATCGTATTAACGTTGTCAGTCAAGTCGCGCCACCTGCCCTCAACGTTCTCGACCTGAGCCTGTCCGCCCAATGTGCCGTCCGTTCCCACTTCCCGTGCCACACGGCTCACCTCGAAAGCAAATTGATTGAGCCGATCCACCATGGCGTTGATGGTAAGTTTCAAATCCAGGATCTCGCCCTTCACGTTTGCGGTCACCTTCATTGTCAGATCTCCACGGGCGACCGCCGTTGTCACCTTGGCGATCTCACGAACTTGCTGGGTGAGATTCGAGGCCATGATATTCACATTGTCGGTCAGACTCTTCCATGTTCCCTCCACGCCATGAACGACCGCTTGTCCACCGAGTATTCCATCCGAACCGACCTCGCGGGCCACACGACTAACCTCGAAAGCGAATTCGCGTAGCTGGTCCACCATCGAGTTGATAATGTTCTTGAGTAATAGGATCTCGCCTTTGCAATCAGCCTGTACCTTTCGGGTCAAGTCTCCCTTGGCAACCGCGGTAGTTACTGTTGTAATGTCCCGCACTTGCGTGGTGAGATTGTTTGCCATGGCGTTCACATTGACAGTCAACTCGTGCCAGATTCCCTGGATGCCCTCGATCCTAGCCTGGCCACCCAAGACACCTTCGGTGCCAACCTCACGAGCGACCTTGGAAACCTCTTGGCTGAAAATCTGCAGCTGGTCCATCATCGTATTGATGGTTTGTTTAAAGGCGGCAATATCCGGAGACATCTCGAGCGGGTGCATACGAGCACGCTGCGAAAGATCGCCATGGGCAACCTGGGTGACAATTTCACCGATGGCACGCAGCTCTTTGTGGAAGGCTTCATTGATGTGAATGTGCTTGCGGAGCTCGTTTCGAAGCTGGGAGCATTCATGCTCGATTTCCGCTGTGGACGAGTGCGACTCGCGGCGGTAGATGAGTTCGTCGACAATGAGTGAGATGAATTCACGAGGGACAGACACCTCGGGACTCTGTTGATGCTGCAGCGCTGCTCGAGCTTGCGACAAATCTGCATCGCTTACCAAGGCCGGCCGGCTCATATCAACCAACGCTGCCATGGCTGGCGAGAGATGGGGTGAATAGGGTGGGTATCAGTCCTCAGTGACTTTGATCAAGCTAGTTGAGAGTCAGTGGGGAAGAGAGTGGAGGACTCGAAGTTGGGGGGGAGGTACAAAGCGGCAAATCCGGGGTTTGGATATGGTGGACCAGAACCACTGTTGGGGAAACTCACTGTAGATGGAGCCTCCTGATCGCAGATGACCTGGTGCCAATAGAGTGAAACGCAGTCTGACACATGAGCAAGAACAAGGGGCCACGCGGGAGTCTACCGGTTGACTCGAGGTGGAAGGGTGACACAAAATAAAATGAAGACAGAGAACTGGGGGGGGTTGTAAGAGAGAAAGAGAGAAAGAATGAGGCAAAGCCATCTGGAGAGTCTAGACCGCGCGGGCTGGTGGCACGCGGCCCAAGAAGGCCCCAAAAAGCCTGAATTGCCGACCAGCGTGACCAATAGTCGAACACCAGACGCATCACATATCTGGAATACCAATGAACATGGCAAATCAGCTCTGGTACTCTGCTCGGAAAGAATACTTAATATTTATCCTGCAGTACAGCTCTACACTATACTTCGACACAGTGCAGATCGAGCGGGTCGATCTCGATCCACCAAGATCCACCAGGGACTTAACTCCATCCAATAATAATAATAATCATAATGGGCAAATTTGAATGCAAGTATCAGAATGCATTAAGACGTAGAATAAA
The DNA here is from genome assembly GCA_023626415.1 of Penicillium sp. S1701. Lineage (NCBI taxonomy): Eukaryota > Fungi > Ascomycota > Eurotiomycetes > Eurotiales > Aspergillaceae > Penicillium > Penicillium sp. S1701. The sequence continues at coordinate 154,751 of JAMAGY010000047.1, forward strand.
ACAATATGGTACAGAGTTTGCGCCGGAACCTTTTTTCGAGCCCCAGGAAGAGTGGAGAGGAATAAGAGACACACAAAAATACAGGTATAGGAAGTAGGAGATCACAAAGGGGAGGTACAAAAAAATCACATTACAAAGTTCCAGTGCCGTGCGGGACCAAACGGCGATGCAAGAGGATCAGGGGAAAAGATCGGGAATCATCATGGACAAACAGGGTGAGGCGCTTAGAACATACCGCCACCCATGCCGCCCATACCACCCATACCACCCATGCCACCGGCAGGGGCAGCAGGGCCCTTCTCCTCAGGGGCATCGACAATGGCAACCTCGGTGGTACCGAGCAGGGAGGCAACACCGGAAGCGTCAACTAGACCGGTGCGGACAACCTTGAGGGGGTCAACGATACCGCTGGCGATCATGTCAACGTACTCGCCCTTGGAGCTGTCGAAACCGCGGTTGAAGTCCTTGGCGTACTCATCGGTCAGCTTGCCGACGATGACGCTGCCCTCCAGACCGGCGTTCTCAACGATGGTGCGGGCGGGGCGGGTGATGGCGCTCTTGATGATGGAGACACCGAGCTGCTGGTCGAAGTTGGCGGGCTTGACGTTGTCCAGAGCGTTGGCGGCGGCCTTCAGGAGGGCAGTACCACCACCGGGCAGGATACCCTCCTCAACGGCAGCGCGAGTGGCGTTCAGGGCATCGACGACACGGTCCTTCTTCTCACCGACCTCAACCTCGGAGGAACCACCGACCTTGATGACGGCGACACCACCAGAGAGCTTGGCGAGACGCTCCTGGAGCTTCTCCTTCTCGTACTCGGAGGTGGTGGGGTCGGCCATGACGCCGCGGATCTGCTCGCAGCGCTGGGCGATGGAGTCCTTGCTGCCCTCGCCGTTGAGGACAATGGTGTCCTCCTTGGTGATGGTGATGGCACCGGTGGTACCGAGCATCTCGGGGGTGAGCTTCTCGAGCTTGATGTCGAGCTCGTCGGTGAAGACAGTACCGTTGGTCAGAACAGCAAGATCACCCAGGATGCTCTTGCGGTTGTCACCGAAGCCGGGGGCCTTGACGGCGGCGACCTGGAGCTGGCCACGGAGCTTGTTCAGAATGCAGACAGCGAGAGCCTCACCCTCAATGTCCTCAGCAATGATGACCAGGGGGCGGCGGAGGGTGGTGGAGGCCTCCAGGGCGGGGATGATGTCCTGGACAGCGGAGATCTTCTTCTCGGAAAGCAGGATCAGGGGCTTCTCGAACTCAACCTTCTGGGACTTGGGGTCGGTGATGAAGTAGGGGGAGGTGTAGCCACGGTCGAAGCGCATACCCTCAGTGACCTCAAGCTCGTCCTCAAGGGTCTTGCCCTCCTTGACGGTGATGACACCCTCCTTGCCAACACGCTCCATGGCGGTGGAGATGAGCTTGCCGACGGCAGTGTCGCCGTTGGCGGAAATGGTGGCGACCTGGGCGATCTCCTCACCGGTGGTGATAGCACGCTTGTTCTGGATGAGGTACTCGACGGCGGCCTCAACGGCGGCCTGGATACCGCGGCGCAGATCCATGGGGTTGCAGCCAGCGGCGACGTTCTTCACGGTCTCGGAGAAGATGGCACGGGCCAGGACGGTAGCAGTGGTGGTACCATCACCGGCAGCTTCGTTGGTCTTGGAGGCAACATCCTGGAGGAGACGAGCACCGAGGTTCTCGAACTTGTCCTGCAGCTGAACAGCCTTAGCGACAGTCACACCATCTACATAAAAAGTTCAGTTAGCCTTTTTGGGGTTCCTCGCTCGCGGTGCACCGAATTACGCCGAGTGTCTTTCACCTACCCTTGGTGATCTTGGGGGAGCCGTAGGGGGACTCGATCAGGACGTTACGGCCCTTGGGACCGAGAGTAGAGGTGACGGCCTTGGCGAGAGTGTCGACACCCTTGAGGAGGTTGGCACGGGCTTCGACGCCGAACTTGAGCTCCTGGTCGGGGAATTAGCTAGGGTGAACGAGAGGACTTCGGAATTGTCGGAATTGGGAGCCGGAGGCCATCGGATTGCCGTTTCCAAGACAATTGGTATTGTAGGAGGGTCACATACCTTGTGAGCAAATCGCTGCTGCTGGAGGTTCAGGCCGGAGCGGTAGAAAGGGGCACGCTTGGAAGCGGCAGAGAGGACCGAAGTCCGGGCAGAGAGAGCGCGCTGCATTATGGCTGATAAAACAAAACAATGAAAAGAGATAAGCAAATTAAGTAAAAGGAAAAGAGGAGCAACCCGATGGGAGGATGGGGGGTTGACGGGGATGGATGGAAAGAAGAGGTAGGAAGCTGGGGGAAATGAAGCCAAAGTCTCGAAATTTTTCCAGGCGCTTCTTCCCCATCCCCAGACTTGGCGGCAGAAACAGCTAGAAGATCACGTGATATATTCCCGAGGTAGCGGGTAAACAGCAGGGTAAACAATAAAGGGGATATATTAGTGTATACTAATGATTTCGATCAAATTAGACTATTTTAAAAATTAAATAACCTCTTTGCGCAGCTCTTCATTACAGTATATTTGTCTTGTTGACGTTGAATCTCCGTATCAAGAGCCAAATAAACATCGGAACCGGGTCCCGAACCCGGCTAGTGTCGGAATATATATACATCGAAGGTCTACATTCAACTACTACCACCTTCAAGTTTCGACTCGGAGTCAACTTCAATTGAAGCTTAGAAGTTCCCAGTTGATCTAAAATGCCAATTATACCCAAAATGTCTAGTTACCGGTGTTGGTTCTGGTGAAGTATGAGAGCATGCTGTAAACTGCCTCTGTGGTAGAGAAGTCAGTGTATGAAGAGCTTCCAAGTTGTGGTCTGTGGAGAGACCTGAGAATCTCGATCACCGTCCTTCATTAAAGTAAAAACTGCTGCTATTGTATTCCAAGGTTTATAATGGAAAGATGCTCGCGAGAGAGGTCAGAACCAGATGGCATTGTCTTGGTGGATGCTAGGAGTCTAGGACTATAGAAAGGCTTGGCACTGGGTGTGCTGTATTGGGCAGGTTCTGCCATCATTGACCGCCCTCAGCGAAAGGACCATGAGGAGCTTGGGGTTTGTGCAAGACTTATTGATAGTAGTGTATCATCGGAGAATACACATAGAGCTGTCAATGTCTTATCTGATTCTCCTTGAGGCCACTCGAGAGAAGTTGTTGGAGGCTGGTAGACTGTCCAACAACGAACAGTCGACAATAGTCACGTGCGGCATCCTGAATAACGGGACGGCCTAGCTTTGAGTGGAGCCGTCCGGAGTCTCTCCGTCTCTCCGTCAACCCGAGCCAAGGCGGAGGATAAGTATCGAAAGTGAGAATGTGTCGCAGTGGGTGTTACCGAAGTCATTTTATTTTTATTTATGCTTATAGTATTCTCCTCGAGACTGTGTCAGACGCTAATTCCTACTTTTATTCCACCCACGCATGTTAATAGGTAAAATTCGAAAAAAAAAGAAAAAAAAATCCTTTTCGCATTTCAAAGTCATCCATATCCCCCCAACTTTCTCCACCCAAAACACTCGTCTCCTTGCTGGATAATTGATTTATTTCCACCTCACCGTTAGATTCATTGCATCTGTTCCTTAAAGATGCCCAGGATCCCCCGCCACCGTGGTCATCTCCTCTTGCACTGAAGGAATCATGGTCTCCGTAACTTAGAGAGGGTTAAAATGACATCGACCAAGGCGCATCATCCGAGTTCAAAACCTGGGAGGCGTTTCCGGGGACCAGTTCTTGAGGATTTACACATTGCGCCGTCGAAATAGGAGGGGAGGCGATGAAGTCTGAATACGCAATGTCCAAGCCGACGTTTCCAGGAGGAGCTAACAGAGGCTGAAAGCCATGGATCTGGCTAGAATTCTGAGCCGGATGATATTGCTGGCGAGGAGGATAGCTCTGACTGCACGAAGGCATGTGAAATGCCGAATAATCGTGATTCTGGTTGTTCATGAATCCAGCGCCTTGGGGATAACCTGTGTTCATGAGATACCAATTCACATCCGCCGATCTCTCCTGGGGCGGATTGCAGAACAGCGGGTTCTGATACTGTAATTGTTCTTTCAGATACTGCATTTGTTCTGTCACCCCGCTGTCGATACCTGGACTCTGCGAATGCAAGGGTTGTTCTTCAAAGTTGGCCATTGGTCCCGGGGTTGCCGAAGTGTGACATCCCATAGAAACTGGCGTGGAGACGAGTTGCTCTTCAGCTGGATCGGACGAAAGCTTTTGCACTCTCTTCTTCCTGAAATCGAGGCGAAGTTTCGTATTCCCGCCTGGGAGATCAGGTGAATCGTCCTCATCGATTGTATGCCGACCATGAGTATCTGCATCCGGGGAACTAGATGGTATGCTTTGACTGGTCAGATCCTCGTCCTTGGCCACAAAACCTTCTGACTCAGACGAAGAAGACCCAAGAGAATCCCTAGGCAAGTCAGCTTTACGCTCTGACGGACCGGGAAAGGAGAAATCGAGGAAAGGGGCATTCGCGCACGCTCTGTCACTTTGGGAGCCAGATTTCCGCGTAATAGGTTTGCCGCGTTTGGCAGCACTTCCAATTCCACGACGTTTGGCTCCGCGTTCTGGCTTGCGCGGGATTGGAACCCCGTACTCGGGATCAGAGTCCTCGGATGGTTCATAGACAGATTCGTCCTCCTTACCGCCGGTATCCATCGCACCGACGGTGCCGTTCTCAAGAGAGCCTTTGGAGGCTCTCTTGGAATTTCCAGAACCAGCGGCCCGTCGGAGAGGAGGGGGGACCTTTTTGCCTTCTTGGATGCGTTTATTGCGCATTTTCGCGAGGTGCTGGACGATAGCACCTTCGCTGAACTTTTCTCCCATGGTCGATGCTACTTTGTCCCATGGGATCTTCACACCCGACGAGTTGCAACTGGCCTGGATGGCTAAGAGCAGGAATGCATCGATATCAGCTATTTGAATTAGCACGGGCACTCGGATTCATATTCATTGAAAGAGAAAGTAAAGGGAGAACATGTAAGAGCATGCCACCATGGCATGAATGGAGCAAAACAAGCGAAATACGTACGGTCCCATCGCACAAGAGTGCGTTTCCCTCTCATCGGCTTCTTGGCCGGTTTCTTGGGCGGGGTCATCTTGGACGATGAAGCAATGGGGAATGTCTGTTGTTCGAGTCGATTGGCTATTTTGGGTGAGAGTAAAATGAGATGGTGGCACCTGGTACTGTTGAGCTAGGATACGAACCTGCCTTGGGATATTGGAAGACTTTCTTCCTGGGAGTTTGACTGAGTTGGGGGTACGGCGTATGCAGCGTCGAATCTGGAAGGCTATTGTTAGTGATAGACGTATATAACTGACAGGACAAGACCAAAGAACGTTCTTGAATGCACGCAGCTTCTCTGATGAACAGTCCGCTGATGATGCAGTGATAATGTATGCCCAATCGCAAGATAGGAAGACGGGAAGTGCATGCGACCAGCCGATATGAAGATGGTCGTATGCGAGAGAGGTGCTATTGGATGAGTAGGATTTTGTTCAGACGTGAACCAAAGACATAAGAGGAATAGAAAGAGCAACAACAACCTTGGGTCAGACAGAAGCAGAAGCTGTGAGAGGCAGTTCGATAAAGGATGAAAAGAATTGTAGGCCGACGAAAGGTAGAGAGAGGATAGAGAAAAGAGTGGACAATACTACGTAAGTAGTGTGTGTGGACAAGAGGATGAAGGGGAGGAGGGAGGGAAGGAAGAAGTGGAAGAGTGTTGGGGTGAAGGGTGCGTGGGTGCAGCTCGACGACGTAGGACCTCTACGCAGACCCGGGGATAGATGACTATTTTGGGCGAGCAATGCAGGGATTTAAGAGTTGGATAATGAATTGTCTGAGTTTGCCTGAAAGACAGAATCCGAGGCCATGAATAATAATACCATATTTGAATATTCGTTCCCAGCTTCAGGCACTGCTGAATAGAGGTTGAATAGGTGCATTTCGGTGTTTGCAAGGTTAAAAGTGAGAGTTTAAACATAATATACTTAGAATAATTTGGGGATTTCGGCATACCTAGTAACATGAAACATAAGGCGATTGATCCGTATCTCATGCCAATTCATATACTGATCGTTAGCTGTTGGTTAGAGGAAGTCTGTTGTTGCATAATATACAGTCGGATCCACGTGACCTATATACTTCGCAGCAACACGTACCACGTGACCGTGACCAGGCACCCCACGTGACCGTCCTCCCGACCCTCCGGAATCGAAAGGCTTCCAAACTCACCCGAGCCCGTTTTCACCCCTTCAAACCGAACCACCTCCCAACCCCCAAATCCACTCTCAAAATGACTGCTGCTTGGAAGGCCGCTGGCCTCACGTACGTCCGCTTGACCCCGAACTTTGATCGATTCGCTCACTTCTCCCCAGTTACAACCGCTACCTGGCCATTGCCGCCCGCACCGTGCGCCGGTCTCTGAAGGAGACTCCCCGCCTGGCTTCTGAGCGCCGCGGCCAGATGGACCTCCGTTTCGCCAAGTGGCAGGTTAGTTGAATCACCGGATTATACACACACCATCGGGCCACCAGAAAGCTGACCGGGATCGTGAATAATGTAGGACGGCAAGCAGGGTGAGGCCCGCAACCTCGCCGAGGCCAACCAGGCCGCCGCCCAGGCCGAGAAATAAACGGATCGCCCATTATCGTCCAGAAATGCGATTGAGAAATCGGGAGAACGTCATGTTGGAGAAGTGATGGACCCGGGGGAAGAGACTATATGAACCAAGACAAGATAGCGGAGGAGTGACGGACCCCCGGAGAGACATTGAACTTTTTGTACATGTGTAGCAATACAGGACGGTCTAGGTAGACCGAGCCTAGAAACCGCATCCTTTTTTTCCTCCTCAAATATTCGTATTCCGCTGTTCCTGTGTAGATTGGAGCTACTGCCAAATATTGGTTGTCGGAGACAGAGCTAGGAAGCTGAAGCATCCTGCACGTCAGAGGGCTCCGTCTCACTGTCCCGACTCACCTTTTCCACCCACCCCACCACCACCACTACCAACCCCTCGATTCTTTGTTCTCCAACCTACCCCCCAACCTGACTCGAAACTCGAATTTCCTTCTCTTGGATTTCCATGAGATCGACCGGCAGCGGATTGCAGAGTCTTGAATCTCTGTGCGATGCTGCCCAATAACGAGGTGCGACTGCCCCCTCCGCGGGCTGCGCAGTCCGCATTGCCGCGCGACATCACGGCCGAATTCACCGAGGCCGCTTCCAGTGAGTTTTGCGTGCCGTAGAGTCTTCAACTTGACTATTTCTGAAAAAAACTTGCTAATTCTTCTCTTATATACTAGAGCTCGAGACCGGCCAGCTTGTTAAAGATGAATCATTTACCCTGTTCGAGGCAGTGGGCGCATTGGAGGTGCGTCATGCTCACACACATAGACACACAAATTGACCCGAGGGAGGAATTGGATCACTGATTATGGATCTAAATCCCCGGCAGATTATGGACTCGAAAATGGACAGTGGATATATTGCCCCCGGCGAAAACCACGTTCAAGCGTTGGAGGACAATTATGATGTGCGACAACCCTTGACACCAGAACAGGTTGTAGGGTTGATGGATCAGTTACTTTGTCACGAAGTAAGTATACGGGTACTACTGCCACCAGGGGAAGAACTCTCGGCTTATACGAATTACAGATGGCATGGCATAAGGGCCATCCCCTTTCTCAAACCCTCTTCACCTCGATCTACCTGGATAAGATGCTTTGGCCAGTTCCGAGAACCATCGAGGATGCTCGTTTCGATCGCGTACCGAGCGAGTCACCTTTGATCAGCCTTGTTCTCCGAGCATACTGCTTGGCTCTCGTCAAGGCTTGCGACTTTGTTCATGCTCGGATAGCGACTGAATACTATTATGAGGTAGGGTGATAGAGGGGAACCAGTTGATAGAGGGGCAATGCTGATGACATCTGCCTCCATAGGAAGAAGACTTTGTCTCCCAACTGTACAATCGCAATCTTCTTTCGGCTTGGGATCCGTCACATTTCTTTCGCCTGCTGGATCAGGCGATGGAGTGGGTGGATGCACAAGAGACGATGGACCAGAAGTTCCGAGACGCCATTCGGTGCAGGCTGCTGTTTCGGCGTGAGTTCCTACGAGCTCTAGACGAAGACCTGGAAGTTTTGGATACCAGATCAACGGACAATTTTGTCTCATGTCTATCTGCCTTGAGTGATCTTACGGAAACCGTTCCCCTTGGTAAACCAGTACCCGAAGCATTTAGTTTGAAAATCCAACGAAGGCTGGCCAGCACAGTGCCACCCCGACCCATTGTTCACATCAGCCCAGAGGAGGCTCTTGCTCATCTGAAACGGCTTTGCCAGGATGCAATTGACATGCAGCAAATGTTGGATTATCGGGGACCTAGCAACTTCAAGGTACTTTCATTTCTTTCCATTTCTCTCTCTGTGTTTGCTCACTAATGTCTGTTCAGACCGCAGTATGGACCCTGCTGTCACGCAAGCCGCAACCGTCCGTCTATATCCGCTGTCTCCTCCAAGCCCTGATTGTGAGCGACATGACAATCTTGGGTGCGGTCCCCGTGAAGCAATTTCTGTATGATGATCTGGCGGAGCTGGTCTTGCCATCCAGTGTGTTACTCCAAGCGAACACCGACGAAGTAGAATTCCCGTCCGACCCTCGGTTCCAGATTGCCCAAAAGATGGAAGGCTTTGTGAAACGATTTGCTCAGGTATGTCGCCCAAGCCGGCTTGAATGGCCTGATGCTAATCCGTGCAGCCCTTTGTGGATACTGTGCGATGTGCCTGCCTTAATCGCTGTCGAATCCGTCGAACGGTGTGTCATACGGTGGTGGACTGGGACAATTTACAAATGGAGGTACGCGCAAGCAAGTTATCAACATCAAACCCCTACCTTCCGCATACTGACTGACACCGTCTGGACAGGCCGAAGAGCTTGATCTGGAGTTACAACGGTTGTGCGATGAGCCTGCGTTGCAGATGAGAGGTGAAGCCGCATTTGCGTTCCCTCTCAGCAGCTGGGCCTACAACCAAAAGCTTGTTCAGATCCGGCGGATTATCCAGATGGGATTTGAGCTATCAATCTACGCGCCCGAGGAAATGCCGGGAATGTATTGGTATCTGTCGTACATCTGTTCTACCCACCTTGGTCACCTCGACCGCATTCGCACCTTCACGGTGGCAGCTCGGAAGCAAGATCTTGCCACCGCTGGGAATCGGTCGGCGGATGCGCAAAAGTCGGCGGCCTTCCACCGATCATTCCGTACGTTGGAAAGAATGACGACTCAGCTGGTAGCCATTGACGCGTTTGCGATCGCCCTTCACGCATTATATGTGCTATTAACGCGACACGGGGTCCTTCCATTCGCTGCTGGCGCCGAGGCATACTCTACGGACCGACTGCGCTATGAACTGCGTATGAAACCATTTATTCCCATCTCTCTCCCTGAGTTGGTCCCCTTTGAAGAATTCCAACGGGAGTCCGCTCTGGAAGGGGATTCAGATGCGACGATCTTAGATCGCGCTAGCAAGGCGATCACGGAAGCCCGGAAGGCATGGGATGTCCTGCTTTCCCAGGGGGCTTTCCTTGAGGAATCCACATCAGCGCCGGGTAGCAGCAAAGCAGCGCCCAGTGCCATTGAGGAGGACTGGAAGAAGGATGTGAAGGATGCGATGCGGGCATGCATTGGAACCAGCATTGCGATCGAAACGGTGCGGAAGGCACTTAGCAAGAAGACGGGCACAAAACGGTTAGACGTTGAGGTGACGATCCCCGAAATCGACAGTAAAGCTCGATGGCATGAGTGGTGGGCTGTGCCGCAGGTTACCGAGAAGAAGATCCAGCCATGAGATGGACGATATGATTAGACGAAAATGAATATTAAAATGAAAATTACTATGAATATGAATGAGTCCGAGGTAGTCCAGGATGCCTGCAGTAATGTAGTGATGCAGTAGAGACCAGACGAACTGGTACTTTCGGCAGATCGCCATTCCAGCCTGTCAGAAGAAGCAACGGCAAAGTCAAAAGTCAAACAGCCCGTCGCATCCACAAGGGGATTGTTCTGCAGGTAATTAGTCTGAGACCCTCAAGGCCCATTAGTCCCTGAAAGCCCTGAAGTCCAGCTGGTTATGGTCATGGCAGTGTGGAGGTCTGAAGGTGTCCGCTTTGGGCCGATGAAATCATCGAACCTGCCCATCTTCAACTGCAACTTCATCTACACTCACTCACACTCACACTACCTTCTCCCCCCTCCCCTCCTCCACACAACCCCGTGTCATACTCTCACTCACATCCAGTCCATTCGAATTTGCACTACTCCCTCCTCCCCCCGGACCGCATCGGCTGCGGCTCCGCCAGCTCCTCCCTCGGAACAACGTACGAGATCCTTCTTATGCCGCCCTCTGCCTCTCCCTGGCACACAGCCCCCAGTCCTCCCAAGGGCTCGAACTCGAACTCGACCTCGAACTCGATTAGCGAAACATTGCAATTTCTCCTCTCGCCCATCCTGTAAATCCAAGGGCAAAGATGCCAACATACCCCATCCGTCGCCGCCCGCGTGAGTGCAAGACCTGTCTACCGTGTCGAGCTAGCAAAGTCCGCTGCGATCGCAATGTCCCATGCTCCAATTGCGTCAAACGAAACTTCACGTGTTCCTACGGTCGCCCATCATCTACAAGACTCCCCGCCTCCGCTGCCGCCCCCCTTACGTCCTCCTCTACTCCGCTGCATTCCTCATTTGTCTCGCCCGCGTCCCCACTCACCTACTCGGCGCCACCGCACGATACTGATGGTCCGTCGAATGCGAGCGACGATCCGGATCTTCCCGAGGTGATCGACGTCTCCCAGGGAGAATGGGATGAAATAAATAATAAGATGGTCGCCATGGAGCAAATCATCGGGAGCCTGCATTCGATTTTCCAATCCCATTCTACTCGTCGTCGCGTCGATCCCCCGCCAGTAGTATCGGACCCGGAACCGGAACCGGAACCTACACGGAAATATTCATCTCGATCGGAGGGCGTATATGGAGCGAACTCGTCGCGTACCGGTGCCGTCCATCTGGGCTCGCGCTCTGCGTTGGTCGATATTTTGGATAAATCAAAGGGCTCCAAGGATATGGCACAGGCGCTGCCTCAGGAGGACCTGCTGGCTGATCTAGCGTTGGGGAATGAGTCGGCGGCATATCCATTTGTAGATCTGTGGTCATCTGACCCTTATACCTTCAATATTGCAGGCGTTTGTGCGGTGCTTCCGGACGATGCGCAGTGTCAACGGTATGTGTTTGTGTTGATGTGTGGGATTTGAAAAGTGTGGGCTCGCGTAGGGTCGCGCAAGGAGATTGTTTTGGTTTTGGGAAAATGGCTGACACCCCAATTTTTTTTGCTTTGTTTCAGATTCTTGGGCTTCTATAAAGAGATCGGCACAGTGTTGTACCCGGTGTTACCGCATTTAGACGAACTGGAGTACAAGATGAACTGCCTACTCGAGGGCCGACGACAGGCGGGAGGTGTCTATAAACCGGATGCCAATGGGTTAGTCAAACCGTTTGGAATGGACTTGCCCTTTTTGAGTCTGCTTTTTGCGGTTCTTGCCTCTGGCTGCCAATTGTCGGATATCTTGGAGCGCGAGCGCGAGTTGACCTCGTGGGTATACGGTGCGTTTGAAGAAGAGCAGCAGCAGCAGTGCAACAGCGGCGGCGGCATCACCATCACAGGAAAGACGAGAAAGTGACAATCATACTGACAGTTTCTCTAGTTTCCTGCTCATACCAATGTCTCCGCATGTTGAATTATGTTTCACAGCCCACCGTGGAAGTGATTCAAATTCTTCTTATCATCAGCAATGTCCTTTCGTATAACATGAATGCCGGTGCATCGTACACTTTACTTGGTATGTTCCATAAGAGGCACCATTGAGATCAAGCCTTAACTGATGAGATGCAGGTATGACGGAGCGTATGTGTCTTGTTCTTGGGCTTCACGTTGAAAGCACGGGGTTTTCACTTGAGGAGCAGGCGATTCGGCGACGCGTCTGGTAAGATGGCCTCACTCCCACGCTGTTTGAACCAATTGCTAACTGGAGAAGGTGGACGATGGCTTTTCAAAATAGCCACTTCTCACTGGCCTATGATCGACCATCAATCACCATGGTCAGCCAGCCTGAGATCCCGTTTGATCCTAAATCCATGCCGGGACACCGAACATACTTCGAGACCCTCTGTCGCGTGGTCTCGCTTTCACTGGAAGTCTTGAGGTCGCGAATGTACCCAGAGTCCTCCCAGCCTCGATTTCACGAGATTCGTGAATGGAAGCAGCGTATCCAGCGCATAATCGCCGAGGCCACTCCCCACCTACGGTATAAAGAGCAGTGCCATTCTCTCGCGGAACACATCGAACGGACAGAGCTGCGCTTGCATTCGTCGTACTTGTTATCGGTCCTATGTCGCGTATCGCTCGATCCCCACGCACACCTAGATGAACACCGCCGCTTGATAATTCGGGAAGACTGCATTGCCAGCCTAATCGACACAGTCGACGCTTTCGTAGAACTGCACGAAATCAACTCACACTGCTCGCGATCGTGGATCAGTCTTCAGCGAACCATCGCATCCGCCTTCTTACTCGTCGCCAACGACGACAGTTCGCAGACCTGGCTTCTGATCGACCGATTGGAGAATGTTCTGGCGGATCATGTTTATGAAGACGGTGACGCTAGCCACAACAATCGCACCGACTCGGCGAAGCACCTTTCCTCGTCACTTCGTGCACTGCGCGAAATCCGAGAATCTTTCCGTGCGCGCAAAGCCGTGCCCTCAGTGCCCGCCACGGCACCAAGTTTCTCGCCGCTGGAATTCCGCTCTCCGCCGTCCATCCATACCACTCCGGAGGTCCCGGTTAGTCTGGCTACAAGCAATGTCGCCGCGCTGCCGATCGAAGACTGGAGTATGAGGAATATTCTGGGTCGCGTATCGGATGTGATGCTCTTCCCTAGCATGAATGGGCAAGCCCCAGCCGTATGAGAGGTGTTCTGATCCGAGTCGCATTGCATTGGGGGTGTTTATTGTTTCAAATATTCGGCATTTGGAAATTCGGGGTTTGTGTCTTCTTCGTTTTTATCCCCATTGCAAAGAGGGAGTGTTCGGAATGGAGGAATAGGAAATACTGGTCTTGTCTTTTTCCGTACAGTTAGCTTTTTGCACATGTTTTTGTCTTGTCTTTGTTGTATACCCGGCCAGCCAACGGCGACTTCAGTCGAAGCCGATGAACGCTGCGCATTGCGGCCACAATGTTTATACATACCTACGTCCGGGAGGAGGATAGAACATAATCCCATACCACCATTTCTCGCAAACAGTTGAGAGAGTTGAAATCATTGAGGGGTTCAGCGCAAGGGACTCCTAGTCCGTGACTAACCAACTTGAACACCCGGTGATATCATTCCGCACAGATCTCCGGCATTAGTTTCAAGTAAACCAGAGAGCGAGAGAGACTGAGAGACGAAGGAGGAGAAAGAGCCGAAGAAAGAAACAAGGCCGTCCCATCCTTCTCACGGCCGGCGCACAAGACCTAGACTACATATCTTCGCGGCCCAGTCGCCAGTCACCGTCACATCCTCAGCTATTCCAGTACCGGAAAGATCGAACCGACCCGAAGACATCCGGACCATTTTATTCGCAGCTCACCTTTTTTTTACGAGGTGCGCGGTGGAGATGGAGGGGGCGTTCGGCCGGCCGAGAAATCGCCGCGGGCCGCTTGGGTGGATCAGACGATCGACGCCAATAACTTTGCCTTATCCCCACTTATGCAGCTCTTTTTCTGCTTTATGTCCGTTGACTATGCTGTTTGCGGTATCGAGCTTGCGAGGGAAACGTGGGGAGTGAAATGGGATTGGGAATGGACTGGGCTGGTCCGGGGGGCTGGTTGGTGTCGGTGTCTGTGTCGTTGCCAATACGTTTTTGTCCGAGGCGGAGGATAGTTTGGACTGGGATGACGATGGCTCGGAGATGCCGTGCACAGTGCAATTTTATTACTAGTCCAGACTGGACTAAAGGTACAGCCTCTTATTTTCTAATATTGCCGATGGTCGCGACAACTTATGATGCGAGCCCCCGGCGCTCTTGGGGGCCAAGTTGGATCAGGCTGGGCTGAGATGGGCTGAGATGGGCTGAGCTGGGCATCGCTTATAGCCTCGGCGCATCGTCCTGGTGATGTGTTACGATTTGCTTATTCTGGGATATGACATGCCACCCTAGTCTTGCCTGTCTTGCCTTTTAGTTTCCGGGCCTGGCGAGACATCTGACGATGGGTGGCATGTTATTTCGGTGGATCTGTATATCATGGCATGCCAAGGCTCGTTGATGCGGTGTATACTTGTTCCATATTTGTACGGTTCACGTCAAGGAATTCTGCAGTCCAGGTCCAGGTTAATTAGAAGCCGGAGAATGGAGTGTTATGCTATTTCATTTATACCGTAGACCGCATTGGATCTCACGCTGGTGGTTATGATATAACTCATTGAGCAGAATATCTGGAATACCCGAGAGACCAATAGAAAACTATTAACAGTCAATACACCCCTCTAAAAAATTTCTGTCTACCACTGCCATCTGATAATTAAAGGGGGCCATAGAGGAAACAATGCCGAGTCTGGAGGACCGCTGGGAGATGAAACGGGGCTACCTAGTTTAGCGTTGTTTGAGATGGAAGTACGATGTAACTATAGCTTTTTCTAGAGATGTTTCTTTCGCTACGTAGTACATATTCAGGACTCGGATAGAATGGACGAGCTAAATAGCTAAATATCATTGAATGGTTTCATGCGTCAGAGTGAGATTGAAATTATCTGCTTGGCCCCCAACTATTCGCATTGTCAGAGTGTTCCCCTAAAGGGGTTGGCTGAGAATTACATATTAGCAGTTTTGAACCCTTTTGATAAAATGATTTCCTCATGCATTAGCTGTTTTAGGATCTGCGGTTTAATGCGGGTTTTTATGAGTGGTGATTTGGGGCTCGGGTGCATTTGTGTGAGAAGTGGAAGACCAGGGTAAGAGTGGAACAATTTGATCTTCGATCTATCGTCTCGGCATGTATGCTTCTGTCTGGAGGGACGTTCACATGTACATTGTTTTCTATGAAGTCCAGCAACTGTCAATTTTATCCGACAGACTCACAGAGTGAAAAGAAAGAACCCATTTGAAATGAGACAAGATACAGACGGTCGTGATAGTGTAATAAGAATACAGAAATGAATTGAAAGAATGATTAGGATTTGAGAAGATCGGATTTTCGAGCATATTCAGACGACTCTGGCCACCACACCATTGCCCAGAGAGGGACTCCAGAACCTCCGGGTTGAATGGTAGCATCTGCATCTACCTTGCCCTTGCCCAGAACAATCTTATCGATCTCCTGGAACCCCATGGAGAGGTATAAGAGGCGCGAGCTCGGACTAGTTGCCTCAAGCCAGATGGGGAGATTCTGGGAGCGAGCGGTGTTCTGGTGGGACCGGATTATCTCCTTTGAAAGACCTGTAAGGATAGGAGATGTCAGTGAATGCAGGTAAGAATAGACCAGCCCTGAATGTGGGTGAGAGTACTGCACCTACCTTTCCCGCGGTGATCACGTTCAGTTCCGATGCTAAAGACGTAGTAGTACTTCGTTTGACCATGGAGCCCCACTCGCTTGGCATCATCTGTCATGCCGGAGAATTCGGTCCAAAGGCGCTGGCGATGGTTAGCTTCTCTTTCCTATGAGATGCCCTAGATAGAGAAAGAGACATACCTTCAAGCCAGAGTAGCCAATCCTCCATAGAACACAAAGAAAGCCCGCGTAGAGGAGGGTCCAGACGTTATCAATAGCTTTTCCCGGTGGAATGATCACAGACGCAGCTTTCCATCCATCCGCTTCAGTGATCACTCCACCGTTCATGAGAGCAGACCGGACAAGTGTGGACCAATAGGTTGGGAGATAGGCAAGCCGCTCTTCTCGAGACATGTCTAGGAGCATGTAGGTGACGACAGGGTCGGTGTCAAAGACACGGCCGTTTAGACTGGCGACTCTGTTCAAGTATTCTAGATATAAATGTCAGTGGATGAGCTGGGGCTTGGCTGGGCTGGACCAAGAGAGGACGCACCGCGTTTGCCATGGGTGAGAGGAACTGGCGCCCGCGCCATGATGGGTGGTAGGTGAGTATTCTCTTAGTTGCATCAGCGATTAAAGATAAAATATTGAATGTTGGGGATATGGCTATGGCCTTGAGGGGGTTGGGCCATGACGGGGATGGAAGAGAGCGGATAGTGAAGGTGAGAGGTGAGGGCAGCACAGAGAGAGAAAGAGGGAAAGTCTGGTGACAGTGACAACCGCAACAACGTAATCAGGGTTATGTAATCGGAGTAACTATACAAGGCCCAGCTGGGAAGCGCCCTTTATTCTCTCTTTCTTTTTGTTGATTTCTACTCGTTTGTTAAAAACAAGACTGATCTAATACTCGTACGACTACCTCTAGATAAAAGATGTATACTCAGCATCAATGCTTGGCGGGTTCAGTGCAAAGCCAAGTGGAGCTTGGCCCGACGCTAGTGTCAGTGCTGATGCTGACTATTTTAAGTTACGAATTCTGGTTGGTACTCCAGCAAATTGTGGGTCCACCCAGACATCACCCTGAGGCAGCTCAAGGCAATTAGATCATCGCTTAATCTTCAAGTTTGAGGCTAGTATATTTATGGTAAGGCAGTAAAATTAACAATTAGTATGTAGCAAGAGCAAAAAAAGACCATGATTGGGCCCGAACCGCGATTCGAACGCGGGGCCTCGCCCATTGGAGCTTTACTGAATAAAGCGGGAAACCCGAAGGGCGAATCATACCACTAGACCATCCGGGCATAGAATGAACGGTTATATCAACTATTGACATCCTGAATTTACTGGCATCATCCAAAAGTACCCTAGGGCGGTTACGTTCCTTGGGTCACCTTTTACTGGAATCCATGGATGCCATGTGGAAACAAGGTAGGAATAACGTGGTAAAAGGTAAAACTATTTGCATTTTGAATGCGTAGCAGGACCGATGTCATGTAGTATATAATTTATAGCAGCCATACCTACTACCGAGCAAAGAGAAATAAGAATAAATGTCTATTCTTTCCAGATCTATCCTGTAACTTCTGCTCTAGATAACTGCACGTTCCATCAGGGGTCGACCCTCAGCGATTCGCCAATATGACAACACACCCAGATCCAGAGTCTTGAATTCCCCGTGTACGATCAGCTCAGAGATTGCCCGTCCACAAGCAGGCGCCTGTTGGCTCCCATGTCCAGAAAAACCAGCAATAATGTAAAAATTGCCAATCTTGTCATGCGGGCCAACTATGGCATTATGGTCAAAGGTATTGAATTCGTAGTGGCCCATCCACGAGTTAGTGACCTGAGCGGACTGGAATTGGGGGATCCGGCGCGAGATGATAGGAAGGATTTTATCATTCCAAGCATCTTCAGCAAAGCTAAAGTCGTCGACATCAACGGCACCATCGTGACCACTTGGTGGGCAACCCACGAGGTAATCCTTCGCTCCGTATGATCGAAGACGCACACCCGAAGGATCAATGGTGAGTGGGAGATCCTTGGGCAGAGGATCATCGACCTTGAAAATGTAGGTATAGCGTCGTCGGGCTTCGATCGGTAATTGAATCCCAGCTAGTGAGGCCACTTGAGCAGCACGAGTCCCTGCAGCGTTGACAACATTGCTGGTTGTAATCTTTTCGCCACTGCGTAAAGTGATGCCTCTGACGCGACCTTGGTCCACATCCATATCGACAACTTCGTTATTGACATACTCCACGCCATTCTCACAAGCACTCTGCCGCATCCATTGAACCATGCCGACGGCATTGAAGCAGCCTTCATTTTGAGTGTTCAGACTACCGGAATCAAGATCATCGACATGAAACCATGGGTATTCGCTCTTAATATCTGCGACCGAGACTATTTTCGTACCGGCACCACAGCTTTCTTGTAGCAGTTGATCCTGCTTCAAGGTCTCCGTGAAGGCGGGTGAATCAGACAGATATAGATAGCCAAATTGCCGAATGGGAGGGTGAGGAACACATGGGTCAGGTCCGAACTTGTCACCAAACTTGTTCACAAACTCTGCAGCATATTGGGCAATTTCCACGTTGATCTTGGTTGCGAATTGCTGTCTCATGCAGTTGTTGCTTGCTTTTGTTGCAGAGTGTTTCAAAGAAGGGTCTCGCTCAACGACCAACACGGAGCCATTGAAACCTCGGTCCTGGGTGAGGTGCCATGCAGTGGATGAGCCACTAGTCGCACCTCCGATTATGACCACGTCGTAGTGTTTCCGAGAGGGAACAGTTTTAAAGCTTGTTGTAGCCATGGTGACGACTGGTAGGTGATTGAGAAATGGTAGAGGGGACTTTGGAAGGGTGAAAAGTATTCGCGATTGAAGAGAATTTCTAACAACATGAATAGACCATTTCCTTTATAGCTTCAGGATATCAATTTTCTCAGTAGTATCAACCTGTTTCCGTATAGTTCTCTCTATAGATGGCTGACAAACTCACCCGCGATGAATTTCTCGATTTGCTTTTTCGTAAGTGGAGACATCCGATTTGGAACGATTTTCGGGGTCTCCTGCCAAATTGCGACGCCGCAAACCCAAAATTATACGAGAAATCATCTGATTGGTTCGTATCACTAATCAAGAATCAAGTCACTCCAAAAGAGTCAGCTCTTGCCGGTAACGTGACTCTCCCAGCAGTGTAGTATATGAACTGCCAACCTCCAAAGGGACTGAAATGAAAAGTACAGGGCAGTGAATCAAGATTTGGATTATTTACGACAAATTTCTTCTCATTCTACGATCCATTTTTATTTATAATGAGTCGGATATTCATGTAAGTCTCCTGCTCCTTTCAGGAACAAATATTTCAGTCAGTTGAAGCTAATTTATTTTAGCACGGGTGTCACCGGTTTCATCGGCGGAGATGTACTCTACGGCCTTACGCAAGCCTTATCCTCATCTAGCATTGTGGCCCTTGTGCGCAATAACAGCCAGGCAGCTGCGGTGGCGGGACGATTTCCAGCTGTCACTCCACTGATTGGAGACTTGGATTCTAGCAAGGACATTCAAAAAGCAGCATCCGAGGCCGACGTGGTTCTGAGTAAGTGCAAGATTATCCTTTGACACCATGAAGGGGACAAAATCCCCAAGAGAAACCACTCAGTATTAACCGGAGGCTCAGATCTGGCAAGCTCGAGTCATGTAGAGAGCGCCAAGGCCATTGCCGAGGGAATTTTGAATAGCGAGAGGGAAAACCCAAGTAAGTTCCTTTCTCTCGTGAACTAGTGCAATGGAAGTCGGAACTGACGCGCCATCTATCCAGCGTGGATTCAAATTTCTGGCGCGAGTATGCTGGCACGTTCAGAGATAGAGTCTAAGACGTTTGGTCAACCCGGGACTAGAGTGTACAACGATCTACATGGCATTTCAGAGGTTCATGATATACTTTCTGCGTCTCCTAAGCGTATTGTCGACCATCTAATTCGTGATCTGCACTCTCGAAATCCCCGCGCCCGTACGGCAATTGTCTACGGACCGCTCATCTATGGCAAGGGAAGAGGGCCAGTGAATCAACGCAGTATTCAAATCCCAGACCTTGCCAAGGTGGCACTGCAGCATGGACGAGCTGCTCATATCGGCCGAGGTCTCAATACGTGGAGTACGATCCACGTCGCGGATTTGACGAACCTTTTTGTCAGACTAGTCATCGAAGCCTCACGACCTGTGAACCCCCAGCTATGGAACGAAAATGGGGTCTTTTTTGCCGAGAGTGGAAAGATTGTAAGGTTGCACAACAGTCAATTTCCGTACTTTGCTAATAAATTTTTTCTTATGATTTAGTCATTTCTCGATATTGCCAACAAGATATCAACTTTCGCGCACTCGCAAGGTTTCATCAAATCACCCGAGCTGGTCGAGATTGATGCAGTTACTGCAGACAGGCTCACTCCACACGGATCAGTGATCTGGGGAACTAATGCAAACTATCAAGCAATTCGTGCTCGGGAGATTCTTCGATGGTTTCCACGGGCACATGGAGTCGAGGAGGAGATTCAACGGGTAGTTTTGTCTGAGGCGAACCTGCAACAGGCTCGACCTGCTGAGAAATTGGCCTAACACCAATGAATCAGCCAAAGAGTTGCATATATATCATATTAATGATTGATAGCTTCTGTCTAAATTGCAATTTAACCACTATCTGATGTCGCAGAATTCCTATAATGAGGTCTTCAGATGTAAAACAGAGCCGGGATGACCACTCCGAATCAATTAAATTAGAAATACTATGTAGCAAAAGGAGAATTTATTTCTCATGTATTTTTTTCAATATTTAGAGCTCCAGTTATGAGGGCTACTAGCTATGCGATTCTTTGCCACTTGTTGCTGACAAACTCGTGCCCTTCTAGTGTAGGTGGACCTTCCAACATTCCCGCCTCTCCAGCCACTTGCTCCTACACTCTTCGGTGATTCTAGTTTCAATGATATTCAACTCATAAGCCCCATGGGCGTTTATATGGTTCTATCAAGAATATTTTAAGAAGAATCTGAGACATGACAACAGATGGTCAACCATAGCCGCTCGTTGACGGGCTGCGCCGCTTGTCGCACCCGCCACCTGAAATGTGATGAGGCCCGGCCAAAATGTCAGACTTGTGAAATTACTGGCCTGGACTGTCCTGGGTATAGTGGGCAAATCAAATGGCCAGATGCTGCAGCTCAAACCCAGGGGGACGAAACAGCAATCGCCGCAGAACGTATTTTTCGTCGGCCACTCTATCAAGGTACGAGGCAATTTCCATTGAATATGAGAAGCTATTTCTGACGAGGGGTTAGGAATTGAACAAGAATCATTGACTCGGATCTTGGTTGATAGCCTAGGTCAGAAATCCGCTACTACTGCCATAGACAACATTGATCATTGGCCTCACGCCAATTCCGGTCCGAGCTTTTTTCACGGACCGTTCGGCGTGATAGATTTTCTCCAAGTCAATCCTGTTGCTGATGAGGAAGCCGTTGTCTCCACGAATCTCAATGAAAAATATGTGCGACCCATGTACCTTACTGGTGAGAGTCCCTGGGAAGGAAGCCCTCATCAGAATCCCGACAGTTACTTTCAACAACTTCCATCCACGCCTTCATCGACACACTGCCCTACACTAGTCTCAACAGCCATCCCACCACGAGCATCTGAGTTGCTTCGTCATTTTAAAGATCACGTCGTGTCTTTCTCATTTCCCCTGAAGGGGAACAAACATTGCCCCTGGCAAACAATCCATCTTCCTCTTGCAATGGAAACCTATGCCGAACTACTTGTAGGTAATAAAACAAGTCACGCGAGAGTCTCTCTCTTTCATTCCATACTTTCGAAAAGCTGTCTTCACCGGGCAGTACGATCACAAAACTTGGATGAATACGAGAGGTTACGAAACATATGCCAAGACATTTCTAAGAAGCATCTCGAGCTTGCCTTGGAAGAAGAGGTGATAGGGCGACCGGTGAAATATAAGGAGCTACTTATATCCATACTCTCCATGGTTATCCTCGAGGTAATTCCAGCCTTTCCAATTCAAGTGCTCTGTACTAACATCATCTTCAGATTTCTGCTCGGTCTTACAACGAAGCTCAAAGACTTCTAGTCGAAGCAGAATGCTTGATACGACGACGTGGTCTTCCGAAGTCTCGCAAGTCTGCCAAAGTCCGTGCTCTACACCATGCATATACTTGGCTACGCGTTATGGCGGAGAGCACCTGTGGCTGTGCCCTCGTGCAGGCTTGTCCCACCAGGCCTAGCTCTAGTCTTCTGTCTAATGGGCAGATTAAGCAGTCTCTACGAAACTTTCGACTACCTGACACTGCCTCTCTGGTGGATTTGGACATGAGTATTCGAAAGTCTGATGCTGTTGGCCAGCATGATATTCATCTTGAGCTGATGGGCACTTGGTCTAATAGCCTGTTTTTACAGATGTATGGAATACCTGAATCTCTCATGGGCCTTTTGTCACAGACCATTCGTCTTGCGAATGAGCAGGAGCTTCTTACTCGCGACACCATTGTTGACGCTGACATTGTTACCACTCTTAATAAGCGAACGAAGACATTAGAGCACAATATTCTTTCCTGGGAGATGAGGCTTGAGGATCATCTATCGCCGACCCCTTCATCAGCCTCTCCTAGAGCTGCCGACTCGAGGAGTCATTTTGTCACTGCACAGTTGGGTTTTTATAATGCTTTGGCTATGCATCAAAGCCTGATTCTGTTCTACTATCGCCGAATTCACAACATCAACGCCATGATTCTCCAGGAGACTGTGAAGAAGGCGATGCGATACATAGAGCAAGCATGTGGCTCCAACGATAAAGAGGAACACAACGTCTCGCTACTTTGGCCTTGCTTTATTGCAGCGTGCGAGGCTTTGGACAAGAGAACTCAAACAGTGCTTCTGGACTGGCTACGGGATATGTCAGACAGAACAGCTGTCGATTCCTTTGCTGTCGCCGCTGATGTTGTTCAGCGTGTATGGAAGACCCGACAAGAGACTGGGGATTTCACTCTCAGCTGGTTTGATGTTCTGGGACACGACCGGTGTCCTATCATAGTCGTATAGCGTGTATTTCATGGAATTTGCGGGCTCTGACCTTGGAGAGGTGACATCTACATTATGGTAGAAGAGCGGAACCTTTGGAATAAACCCATGTAGTACACATACTACCGTCACATCCTCCAGCGAATCGGCAATGATAGCTGGGATATTATTATTTCTTACTGCAGTAATTTAATATTTAGCAAATCACTAACTATCTGCATTTTCACTTTTATGTGTCTTACTTCTTGTTTCTCTTCAGGTTGTGTTGTTGTGTTTTCCGCGAATTTAGTCCATCCCGGTACCGGAATTGCCTGCCCGGAACCGCAACACCGGCTCATTCTTTCCTTCTTTCACTTCAAGTTTCTCCTCGCAGCATTCAACTTTATTTTTCTTCTCAGTCTCAGCTCCTGGAATTTGAGAAGTGCAATTAATTGATTTCTTCAATACCAACCCACATCATCCGTCATGGGAGCCACCACCCTTCTCATCCTCGACATCCAAAACGGGATAGTCGACATCTTCCCCCCATCCATCACAAAACCATACCTCCAACTCCTGGCCGCCACCATTGCTGCAGCTCGTAACGAGTCAATCAATATCATCCATGTCGTGACAGCCTTCCGACCAGGCTATCCAGAATGCCACCCGCTGAACGCCTCCTACTCCGCCATCACGGCAACTGGCAAGTACCTCGTGGGCAGTCCCGACGTTGAAATCCCACCTGCCGTGCAACCTCTCCCAAATGAACCGATACTCACCAAGAACCGAGTCTCGGCTTTCACGGGCACCGCGCTGGACGTTCTTCTCCGATCTTCAAATACAGACCATCTTGTTGTGGCGGGGATTGCGACAAGCGGGGCCGTCCTTTCAACCATTCGTCAGGCGCAGGACCTGGATTTCCACATTACACTCTTGCGTGACCTGTGCCTGGACCGAGATGAGGAGGTTCATCGCGTTCTGGTCGATAAAGTCATTGGCAAGAAAGCGGACGTTTTCGAAGCGATGGAGTGGGCATGGAGAATTAAGTGCAAGGGACAAGGGTCTGCTTAAGTATTTCGCTCTTTCAACCTGTCAAGCTTCGTGCTTTCCTGGGTCTGATTCAGGGTGAATCTTGTTTTCCCTGTCAAGAGTGGGTCGACTGACTCGAGTCATCTCGTTACGGGTCGAAATGCACGACCAGATCATGCTGGTTCGTCTCCACCGATAAGCTTACGTCAACCGAGGCCTTAACAGATGAAGTCTTGTCTACCATAGGAAACAGATGTTTCTTATTTCTTAATCAATTCAGCCTTTCCATTTCATCTGCAACCATTTACCTGCATCGTATCTTCTTCACCCCGCCCTAGACCACCTCCAACTCTTAAGATGACGCCAAAAACCTGCCCTACCTGGATCCTGCCCGAACAAAACGGCATCGACAGTCTCCAGCTAGTCCAGAAAAACCCCATCCCGGATCTTGGAGAGCACTATGTACTAGTTAAAATCCAAGCGGCCTCCCTCAACTACCGCGATATAGTCATTGCAAACGTACCTCATTCCTGGCCCCCACACACCACCCGCTTGGCAAATCCCAAATTCCCACCCATCTACCATCTACCATCCAGCTAACGCAACGTAGGGCGAGCACGCACTCCCATATTTCCGACCTGGCGTCATCCCCGGCTCGGATGGAGCTGGAACCGTCGAGGCTGTCGGTGGCAGCGTGAGCGAGTTCCGCGTCGGCGATCGAGTCTGCACGCATCTCACGGCCGGTATGGCTGCCGATCAGCCCGCTACTATGATTGATATCTGTCAATCTGGACTAGGACATAATCATAACGGGACACTGAGTACCTATGCGGTCTTGCATGAATCCTCACTGGTTCCTATGCCGACCACTCTGGACTTTCTGCAGGCTGCCACGTTGACCTGCTCCGGTTTGACTGCGTGGAATGCACTGTTCGGAGTTGAGGGGCTGAAGCCGAAGAAAGGGGATTGGGTTCTTGTTCAAGGGACTGGGGGTGTCTCTATTGCTGGGTTACAGGTGAGTGAATTGAGTCTTGTCTAATCCATATACACAGGGCATATACAAAGACATTGTTGGGTCATTTGGGCTAATTGGTGTATGTAATCTAGTTTGCCTTGGCTGCTGGAGCGACAATCATCGCGACAACAAGTTCGACCGAGAAAGCTGAACGCCTAAAGTCACTCGGTGCCCACCATGTTCTGAACTATCGTGATGACCCGAACTGGGGCGAGACCGCTAAGGCACTCACACCGGACGGCAAAGGTGTGCATATCGTGTTGGATGTGGGTGGGTTGTCCACCTTGTCACAGTCGCTCAAAGCCGTTCGTGTCAATGGTCTTGTTGCTCTCGCGGGTGTGCTAGGAGCTGCACCGGAGGGTACGTCGGTGCCTACCTTGATGGATTGTTTGACAAATTCTTGTGTCGTTCGTGGATTCCTGCTGGGAACGCGGGAACAATATCGGGAGATGAATCGGTTTATTGTCGAGAAGGGGGTTAAGCCGGTTTTTGATGAGCGGGTCTTTGATTTTACGGAGGCGAAGCAGGCTTATGAGCTTTTGGAGGAGCAGCGTCATTTTTCGAAGGTTTGTCTTCGGTTTTAGTCAGGCGGTTTTCATGGAAATTAGTGAATGGTGTTTGTTTTTTAGATTATTCTTTGAAGGGAAATTTCCATTGCCATTCTTGCGCTATTTCGTTCAATCATATCATGTTTCTATACATGGGTACTAAGTTCAGCTACAGCTTCAACTGGCTCCGATCTTGCGGTCCAGAGCAGCAAGTGGGCTCAGGGTGCTGAGTTGACCGATTGAAGGACTGAGCTGACTGCGGCACGTCTAGTGCCGGGTTCTTCGTGAAGAATCCATCAGGCTTCAGCATGACACTGACACGCTCCATCGGCATCACGGGGAAATCCTCAATGCGAGGGTTGTGGGTCAGACCGAATGCTAGAGATATGGTAAGTTGAATCATCCTGACAGTCCGTGTGGGAGGAAAAGCTTACTGTGCCAGAGAACCAGATCTTCATCTTCTACGGTATCGTTTCGTGCAGCCCACTTCTCAACGCCTTGGGATTCCTTGCTCTGGTTCGTGAATTCGCCAGCTGCGAACAGCTCGTCGTCCTGGTATTTAGTCACCCAAATTGGGCGAGTTGCGAATTGTGCCCGCTTCACGCCGAAAGACTTGGGGCTAGCAAGGATCATCTGGCTGGGTGATGTTTGTAACTTGTATGCGATGGGGTGGTGTGTGATCGGGTTGATGATGTGGTCGTTGCGGATCTTGAAGACACGGTGCTTGTCTACACTTGTAAACGCGCTGCCGCTCTTCTTCATGACGTTCTGTTCCGTAGTATATCCGACCAGGTAAGGGTTGGTATCATCTTCAGGCATAGGAACGCTGTCCTCGTAATAGACAGTGTTCTTGAAACCGTCCAGTGCAGGGTCAATACGCAGAGAAAACATGTGTTGGTGGAATGGTGCCATAACTCCAGGGCCAACGTTAGTTCCCCATGGCACAGTCTGACCGTTCTCATTGTCGAATGGTACGGTCGACAGGATACCGGTGGCACGAACTTCCAGCTCAATGTTGGCAGCTTGGTCGAGAATAAAAGCGAATATGTACTCGTAGTTGGCGACTGTGCAAATCATCTGGACCACGAGCTGGCGGTTACGGACAACGGTTGCTGCGCCAGTACGGTAGTTTGTGTGTTTGTGCTGGAGTCCGGCGTCTTGCTCGTGCATACAGATGACATTCTGAAGGTGGATAGGGACACCCTGTGCATCGGTCCGGTAGCCGTCAAAATACTTGATGTGACCGAGACAGTCGCAGCCCAGCGCAAGCTGGTTGGCGGTAATTCCGAAACCAACATCTCCGACATCGAAAGCTTGCTTGCGGTGGTAGGGTGCACGAGGGTCTGTTCATATGAGAGTTAGATCACTAAACACCGTGGTCGTTTGGATATCTGAATAATGAAGCATACCTCCGTAAGGGACAGTCATTTCCGAAAATGACAGACGGTAGAAGGTGTTACGGCCATCGTAGGTCAGATTGTGCAACACCAAGCCCTCTCTGTTGTTAAAGCCCACGCGGAACCGCCACTTCTGCCATGACACGGCGTTGCCAATGACTGTGAATGAAGCACCCTCAGGCTGCTGCACGACATATGGCTTCAGATCGGTGCGGACTGGCTCATCCAGTAGATCATGGGCGTACTGAATAGCCTTGACTGGCTTCCAGGGTTGTGTTTGCGAGGTCCGGGCATCGGCACCATCGGGGAGGTAGTCGATGCGCACCAGTTTGCGCGTAATAGCATCGAAGACAGGGGAGAACTTAAGAGGAAGAGAGTACTGATTGTGTTGCGGGTGATCGGTTGACACGACATACATGTAGCACTGAGTCAAGCGTCGCGATTCGTTGATATCTTCGGTGCCGTAGATCCACGGGTCCATGCAGACAGTCATGCCCTGTGGGAGCTTCAATTTCTCAATCTCGGCCTTGACAGCCGGGTGACTGAGGCAGAGTTCTTCCATTTCAATCATCTCATCGATGTCCGCCGGGCCTTGAACATCCTTGGGAAGCTCCTTGGCGTAAATGATGGACTTGGTGTTGGCGTTCAACAAGGCCTTGTAAAACGAACCATTGTCCAATCGGTGGAACAAGGCAAACAGCAAACGAGCGGGCTTGGCTGGTCGAGGCTTGCCCTGTCGCTCGGCCTCGATGTAAGGAATCACTTCATGTTTGTAAGGCTCTTGAAGATCAATCCGCTTGTACCGCAACTTCACACCAGGGAATGCTGATTCCAGGATGCGCACGGCCAATTTGATCTCCCCAGGAGTGATGGGGTCGAAGGGGTGTAGGCTGGCCATGATAGACAGTAATAATAACCCTTAGGAAGAAGATGATGGAGAAAAGAGGCAGGTGGAAGCAGCAACTTCCCCGTATTTTATATCCGTTCGCTGCCTGCCCCAATTAGGTAAATCTTTCGACGGAGCGGGGATGTCAACGCTGATTGGTCGAGTTTAACATCCATCAGCGCAAGTTTACCCGGAAACGGGTTAGTGAATGATGAAGTGGTGAAAGGGTCTGTGATCAACACGAAAAATGGGGCTGTGGACAAAAGGCCGCTATGATAACGATTGGAGATGGTCGGGGAGGAAGGCGAGAACGAGTGAATGTGGAGTTGTGTCCATTCATACAATTCATACCCCGAAATGTGGTGTCCGATGGCTTATGCATTGCATCTGCAGCAGGGATGCCAATTTTTAATAATATTGGTAAATATTGGGCCGGGGTTGTAAACTGACTACACAGAATAAACATGCAAGAATACTTCGGTACGAGGTTTAGCAGTGCACAAGCAGACTCCCACACTCCTCAAAAATAATTAAATAATTACTTGGTCAGTAGTAGATTTCAGCTACTATTGCACAATACTGATTCCTTGTAACGCAATGGGTGTGGGCCACAAAATGGTGCAATTACTCTGCCGGTGTTTAAACATGAAAAGTGAAGAAAGAGAAACTTCATGATCTCTACTTATTTAGCTATAGGTCTGACATATGGTGGATATTCACATATCCACTGAAAAATGTATAGCGGGGGTTTCTCAAATGATCGCCATGGAATGCCTAAACTCGGCGTGGGATATAAATCAAATAAAGCGAAGCCACAATGCTTCTATCACATTCCGCGGCTCCTTCTGGGTCCATTCCGCTGCATCAAGCTCTGCCTTTCCACTGAAAAGATCCGCGTCCTCCGATCGGATCCATTTCGTTTTCTTAAATAGCTTCCAGAACAGAATGAACCCGAAGAAGAGGGGGAAGCCGATATAGGATGTGATAAATCCCGGTGTGCTCCATCCACCCGCAATATAATCAAACCCGTTGAACACTGCAATGATAGAAAGGTATCCCAGGGTATAGTATGTTGAGTAAGGCTGAAGTGGGAAGGTAAACGGTATGGATGCTTTGTCGATATGCTGTGCTTTGGTAGCAGCACGGAATCTAAGGTAGGCGACACAAATAGAGCCCCACGTATATCTAAAGCGGTAGGTTAATTTATCTTCACTTCTTGTCTTTTCTGAAGAGCTGCGTAGAGGAGCTGCCCAGAACTTACACGGTCGCAACAGTCGCTAAATTCTGGAATCACTGGAATGCCGTGCTCGAGCTAGAACCCATGGACGTGAAGGAGATGAGAGATATGGTCATGGTGATCAAAAGACACCATATCGGAATTCCTTGCTTGGTACAACGCAGAAAAATTCGAGGAGCCTGTTTGTTTTGTGCTAACGTGTAAAGATATCGAGTGCCCATAAAAACATAGGAGTTCCCTGCTGAAATGGCCGAAACAAGAATGAGCGAGTTGATGACGGATGGCAAGGCCTTGATACCTGCGATGTTAACAGCAATAACCCACGGCGATTGCGCCGTTCTATCCCCGCCCATCAAGTTGGGGCTGTCGCTAGGACAGATCATGCTTAGAGCCAATGCAGCAATGACATAAAAGAAGAGCAATCTCCAAAAGACACGTCTGATAGCCCTGGGGATATTCCGACGTGGATTTTCAGCTTCACCCGCCGCAACGACAACGGTTTCACATCCGTTGATTGCAAATTGAGCATTAATGAGAGTGTAGAAGTATCCAAGAAAATGACCCTCAGAACCAGTTGCGATATACTCTTTCATGGCCCCCGCTATTTTCCAGTAATGGAATCCCAGTCGGGGATGGCGCGGCACGCCTCCTAGGTCAATACAAAGAGCCAGAATGAGTAAACCGATGATCCATAAAGCTTGATCACAACACAAACAATTCGAATTCTCCGAAGGTGTGGACGGCCAGGATATTCAATGCCAGGAAAAAAATGATCACCACGATCCACACGGCGACATTGACATTGTCCGCGCCGGACCAGAATTGGATCACGCTGCAAGCGGCTGATATTTCGGCGCAGAGGGTGATAACTGCTGTGAACCATGTGTTCCAGCCGACTGCAAAACCTAGAGCTTCGTCCACGTATCGGGCTCAGAATTGAGGGATAGCGCCGGGCACAGGGAGCCATGCAGCCATTTCTCCGAGGGCCATCATCATCATGAATCCGGATATGCTGGCTGTTAAGTAACCCAGGAATAGTGAGAGGGGACCTCCTACTCGTAAGGCATGTCCAATTGAGGAATAGACCAGTTCCTAGGTTTCCGCCGAGTGCAATGAAGGTGACATGTCGAGCTTTGAGTTCTCGTTGGACATTGCCGAGTGCCTCTGAAGATTCAGCGTCGGCTATGTCTGAGTATGCGTCCTCTTGTTTCTTCTGGGGAAATTTTAGCCTCGTCCAGTATCATTTGCTTTTATATTCACGCCTCTTTCTCTTCCTTCCTTGGGAGAGGTCGAGATTGCAGGGAGATAGAAAGAGAAGTTGGACGAACCATTAGTCCTTTATCACCCAACTCGAGGTCATTATCTGTCTGGTATTCCTTTTCCTTTCCAGATACGGCCATGTCAATCGATCAGAGCTCACAAGGTATTGCATTCCCCTTACCCCGGACCCCAGATATAAATATTGGGCACAATTGACGTCTTCCCCAGATTTTGGCCGCGGACAAATCCGCGGAGTCCTGGAGTGGAGAGTTCAAGCTCGGAACCTGACCGTTTAACCCTACCCAGGACCGAGTGGCAGAAACTCGGGAACGGACCAAGATAAATCAGTTATCGGGATATATCGGCAAGCTTCCGTTGGTATCGGTCATGTCTACCAAAACCATTGCAGCTCGAAGCTGAGACATGCTAAGCGTTATGGTAGCCTTCTCAAAACAATCCCTAGACTATGACGCCCTTCGGAAGAATTTTGCCCGGTCTTTCGACAATTGACTTTTTGACATTATACATACTCACAAAAGGGTTGTAATTTGTCATCTTTCTCGGTCATTGCCGTCCTATGCTTATCGCAGTAGCCAAAGGGCGCCCAAGGTGCAGAGCATAGATATCATGCGTACTTGCGCTAAAGAGTGATAACGACAAAATCAGAACAACTTATCATCCTGTGCGTCAGAGATTTAAATCATTGACAGACTCATCTTATAGCTCTATCGCTGCTGTGTCTAACTACCGTAGTGGTACGGATGATCGCCTTATCCGCCGCGGCAAAGTGGTGGGTCTGTGGCTACCCTATCGCAGTCTCTTGAAAGTTAGGGCTGTTGAAGGTACGACAAGTATTTCATAAAGCTTGAATGGTTTCACGGGGTAGTCGGGGTATTTCCAAGGTTGGTTGTTTCAAACCCCTATAGCTGGTGTTTCCAGTCCGTCGGTGACTGGTAAGTTACCATTTATAACTTACTAAAAGGTCTGCGACTATTCATGTGGTGACAATTGCAGCGATGACTAGAGGTCATTGGAGTATTAGAACGCTGGTTCTTTCCGGCTGGAAACTGTGTATTTTTGCTCCAAGTCATTGATTGAAGTCTCACTCTACTGAAGAATTCAACTCTAGTGCAGGTTGTATACTATGCATGCTGCGTATCTGCATCGTGACAATGCACCCGCCTGCCTCAATTCACGGTTATGGATCTAGTTGTTTTTATTAATCAAAATACATCCTATATCTAAGAGGCCCACGATTTCGCCGCGGGTATGTACTGGATATGAAGCTCTATATCAGCCCACATCGGAAAGCCATGGCCTGAGAAATCCCGTTGGTGTGATAAATAGCACCCTACCGGCGGGTCAATCGGGCTTAGTATCTACATCTATGACATGATTTTAAGGGGTATATCATATATCAGACCAGCGGTAGTCTTAATGTACCAAGATGGCAACGTGTCAGGACCACCTTAATAATCGAAACCACCCAAAGTAAAAGTGATCAATCCATGTGCAGAGCAAGAAGCATTTTTAGACATGTCACATTCCAAAGAGGAAGATCTGAACCATTAACAACAAAATTATTTCAGGTAGAGGTTTCCCTCGTCACATAGTACGCCTGGTATCAAACCACAATTCCCATTTTCAAAAACGCCGTGGGGGAGGGGTGTTTGGCCCCAATGCAAACTGGACCAGGATCAGAATTAGTTCTCCTGGTTCGGAGGAGCCAGCTTCGCCAAGGTACCGTCCTCAACGGCCTTTTTGACGGCAGCGACGTCCTCCTCGAGTTTCTCGCGTCGCTCCACATCTCTTTCATCTTCGCCGATTGTGTCCAGCTTTCCAAAGAGCCACATCTCTTTCATAGTTCGGGTGAGAGATAGAATGTCCTCTGCAGCTCGAACCTGGGAGAATATCTGTTAGTTCTGGTCTTGGAATGGAGTGTGGGGGAGGAGGGACTGACTAGTGCGGTGGACTCTACGTCTATTTGGTAGGTTTCCACGGCAGTGGATGTGTGGGTGGCGTTCTTAGCCTGTAGATATAGATGAATCAGTAGCTGATTGTTGTCTTTTTCTTTGTGGGTTTTCTGGGTTTGGTTCGTACCGTTGCGATGGCCATGATATTCTCGAATCGTTGGAGCAGCTGCGAGATATCGGTATTGATGCGCGCTGGGATGGTCTTTGATCAGTCGGGTTCCAGGTTAAAATCTGTTTGTTTTGAGCTTACCGTGCATCGCTTTGGAAGTTGGCTGGGTGTCCATCTCAGGCAGTTGAGACAGCAGATGGGGATGATCGCCAGTCAGTTCAGACAGAAAGTCAGGATGTTCGTCAGTCATGGATTTGCGGCAGTTCATCTTGATAACAAACGGGCGGTGAGCTGGTGGGGGTGGGCGGTGAATGTAGTTGAGCAAGCGGTGTGGAGAGCGGAGTTGAAGGTTGATATTGTGAGTGACTGTGAGTGACTGGGATGGCAGGCACAGCCACTCATTGAACAGAAAGACAGGCTACCTTACGTTTCAATATGCAGAAATGATTATCTATCTCATAATGCCAAAATGAATTCCTATTTACGCCCAGGGTATTTCAAACAGAGAGCTGCCCAGATCCTCCCATCTAAGGTGAATGTGCTAAAGGATGAGGTGTGAGAAGGGCACACTTTT
This sequence comes from Penicillium sp. S1701, assembly GCA_023626415.1. Taxonomy (NCBI): domain Eukaryota; kingdom Fungi; phylum Ascomycota; class Eurotiomycetes; order Eurotiales; family Aspergillaceae; genus Penicillium; species Penicillium sp. S1701. The sequence continues at coordinate 187,438 of JAMAGY010000047.1, forward strand.
AACGAACGTATTTAGACTAGACAAAGCACAAGTTAGCTGGAAAATACTTCTTGCAATAGACAAACCAGTGTTGCAGGATAGAACATACCATAAATCTCTTGTGAAAATCGGAACGTAGTAGGTCCTGGGGGTCTTCATGTTAGCACAAACTCCCCATGGGGCTTCATCTGGGAAAGACCATACATTCACAAACTCTTGACCATCCTTCTTCTCAGATCCACGGGCCTGGTTCTTGAACACGACATCATCATCCCAGCGACGCTTCATATTGAAATCCTGGGAGTTCAACAGAGGGTTTCCGCGAGCAATATCGACCTCGCGCTGCTCTTGCTCCTCGGCGGCGCGTTCTTGTTCCTGTAAATAGAATCAGTACTCTATTCAAAAATCACGCATTAAATGCATTGACGATGGACATACCTCCTTCTCTTTCTGTGCCGCCCGCTCCTTCTTGATCTTCTCCAGCTCGCGCATCAGGTCTGCGGCCTCATCTTCCGAGTCGCTTTCCTCGTCACTACTGTCTTCCTCTGATCCATCTGAGTCTGCATCGATGTCTCGTGACTCTTCTAGGATACGCCTCCGTTTCGCCTCGGGGTCCTCTTGTGCATCACCCTCTGCATCTGCGTCTGCGGGTGTCGATTCGAGTTGCCGCTTGTGTGCAGTCGGATCGACGGGGGCGGTCTCGTCGACAGGAACACCGTTCTTCTTGGCAAAGTGTGCAGCTTCGGCCTTCAGAAGCTCTGCGCGGAGGTCGCGAACTTCATTATCGGCATCACCACCTTGTCCGGGTTGTCTGCTCGAGCGCGTTAGCTCTTGTCCGTGCTATCCACTATCCCTGTCCATCGTCCACCAGATTATGCCTGTAAGTACGCACCGAACTTTCAGATGAGTGTGGGCGGGAAGGAGTCGCTGGTGGTAAGCCGGGCCACGCAGGGCCTCTTTTCCTTGTGCCTATCTTGATCAGTAGTGGTTCATGGGTTAAGATGTCAATGCTGATCATACCGGATCGAAGGTAGGTCTATGGGCTAAAAATGGAGTCAGCAGAGAATAAACTGTCAAACAGAGATATATGCACGTACCGGTAGTCATGGTGTGTGAGATTGAAGAGAAGTAGTCAGTGGGAGAGATGGCCACCGTCGAAGATGCTGCTTGCTCGTCCGAGATTCACTCACCGCCCATCCTATGCCGCTCTCCCATTGGTGAAATACTCATCGCAATGCGGCCAGGCGCGGCAAAATGGACCAAAAAAAGCAGGAAGGCTCCCCACGTCGATGCAACTGGCCTTGTTCGCATCATGTCGAAAGAAGCCCCCCTCTCCCTCGCGGAGCGAGATTTCATTCTTGAAGCGCTACGTGAAGATGCGCGTCTCGACGGTCGCGGGGCCGATCAATTCCGCTCCCTCAGCGTCTCCTTTGGTGATGAATATGGACATGTGAAGCTGCAGCTAGGCAAGACCAGGTTTGTGATCTCTGATCGCCGCTTGAATAGCTTTGAGAAGAATGTTCGCTGACTCGATATTCATCAGCTTGGTTGTCCGCATCTCTGCTGAAGTTACAAAACCCCGTGATGACCGTCCCTTCGATGGTCTCTTCCAAATCAATCTCGAATTATCTGCGATGGGTTCACCAGCATGGGAGAATGGCCGGTAAGCTCTAACTGTTGCGATTTTGGCTCTTAATGTTTCTCTTTTGTTTTGTTTTTCATGTTTTCGCAAAATATTGACAATTTTTCTTTGCAGCTCCAATGATCTAGAAGCCTATGTCACCCACGTCCTCGACAGCGTTGTGCGCCGTTCCAATGCCCTCGATACCGAATCGCTTTGCATCCTCAAGGGTGTGAGCTGCTGGAGCATCCGTGCCGATGTACATGTGTTGGACTACGACGGAAACCTGACCGATGCGGCCTGCATTGCGATCATGACCGGACTACAACATTTCCGCCGGCCGGATGCTGTAGTAAGGGATGGCCAGGTCATTGTCTATGGGGTGGAGGAGCGAGTGCCCGTGGCGCTTAACATCACCCACAAGCCGCTTTCTATCACGTTCAACTCCTACAACGACGGTAAAACGATCATTCTGGATGCGACCCGCAAGGAGGAACAGGCGTCGGAGGGAGAACTGGTGATTGGCATTAATAATGGCGGCGATGTGTGCTTTTTGTCCAAATTCTCGGGTGCCCCGGTGGATGCCCTGGAGATGGTCACCAAGTCCACGGTGGCCCTAGAGAAGGTCAAGGAGATCAATGCCAAGATGGAGAAGGCGATGCAGTCCGACCTTGCGAAACGGGCTAAACAGGGCATGGCGGACCTATCTCGTGCGGAAAACGACCGGTGATTTGACCGACTACTGCTTGTATGACTAGAACATTTATGATCCTGGGCCTGGAGTTCCGCATTTCTTTAGAACTATCATGAGTTGAACTTGAATGTAATTATGCACTGCCACATTCTGCATGCATACATAGTATTGCGAAGTACTGGGATAGAATAAGTACTTGTAGTACTTAATTGTATATGAAATCCATGGATAAGCATATTTGTACACATGATTTAATACTACTAGTAGTATTGTTCATACTAAAATTTTGAAGACCATGATGCAGTGATATCATGGTAGTGCTGCCACTGGCAGTTCTTATGCAGCATATCATTAATATATCTCCGACCCAATCAAGAATGCTGCTATTCTAGGATCTCCGCGTTTCAAGTCAACAGAGGCCACAGTCTAGGCCTATTATTCCCCTCTGATTGCTCAAATTAACGCCGTGTAACTAGCCTTAGATTATTTTGAAAATAATGTTTTATAAAATAATATTTAACGTTGTTGCATCTTATATACTCAGCTGTATGCTCTGCTGCATTAGTCTTACCGCCCCCGAAAAAGCGGGACGAGACAACAAGTCAACGACTGCCTTCCGCTAAGCCACCTCAGCGTCTCCTCTTTCAACTTTTTTTTAGATTGCTGCCTCCACCCTCTCAAGTTCAACTTTCTACCTTACAAGCAAACCCCTCCTCGATCCCTGCAGATCGACCTGCGCGCTTCACCCTTGATTTCACCCTTCCGATCAATGCCTCAGGGGCATCATCATCACTACTCCTAGCGAAGCTGACAGCTTCCCCCGCGGCACCATGGCCAGCGGTAGGCCTCCTGGGTCGCATCCAGCTGGTCACGATAATGATCTATTGCTGGATGCCGGTTCGGGCCCCTACAACACCGGCCAACCCCCGCCGGTGAACGACGATAACCTCTTGCGGCAATACAACATCGACGATTCCGACCAGCCCCATGCGCAGTCGCGCCCTTCCGTATCCTACGATAGCTTTGTCGGCAGTTCAGCGCAACGAACTGGTGCTCAATACCATCCATCCTCGAGCCCTGGGCATGGCGATGGCGGTGGCTACCTTCACGATCCCTACTCCGACGCCGGCATGAGCCGTACCTATTCGCAAACATCTGGCCTCGCGAACTACCAGCGATATTCCTTTGACGAACTCGATGATGGACATTCCGGTTACTATGACCTCGACCAAGATGACGACCGCGGATCGAGCGCGCAACATGTACGAAAGGCGAATGAGCGGAATAGTATCTTGGGACTGGGGGGTGGATTCATGGGCAAAGCCAAATACATGTTTGGCATGGGCAACCAGTACTCAGAGATGGACTTACCACTGACAGAGGCTGGGGCCAGGAGAGCTACCGACGACAGCACTGCAGGCCCAGCGGCTGCATCGAAAAGCAAGAAGAAGTTCCAGGCATCCGATCTGCTGTCCATCTTTGGTCGTCGCAAGGCTGACCCTTCGACGATGGGCCCCCGTCTCATCCAAGTCAACAACCCACCCGCCAACGCCACCCACAAGTTCATCAGTAACCATGTCTCGACCGCCAAATACAATTTCATCACCTTCATCCCCAAATTCCTGTTCGAACAATTCTCTAAATACGCCAACCTGTTCTTCCTGTTTACCGCCATCCTACAACAAATCCCCAATGTCTCTCCCACGAATAAATTCACGACCGTCGTTCCACTGGCTATTGTCTTGCTGGTGTCAGCCATCAAAGAATCGGTGGAGGATTATAAACGTCGCATGTCAGATAAAGGGTTGAACTATTCCAAAACACAGGTTCTTCAAGGATCTTCATTCCACCCCACGAAATGGGTAGATGTGAAGGTCGGAGACATCGTTCGCGTTGAGTCGGAAGAGCCATTCCCCGCAGATTTGGTCCTCTTGGCGTCGTCTGAACCCGAAGGTCTCTGCTACATCGAAACAGCGAATTTGGATGGAGAGACCAACTTGAAGATCAAACAAGCCATTCCCGAAACAGCTCACCTGGTTAGCCCCAGTGATCTCAGCCGTCTGAGTGGGCGTGTCCGATCCGAACAGCCCAACAGCAGTCTTTACACTTACGAAGCCACCCTGACAATGAATGCGGGAGGTGGAGAGAAAGAACTGCCCTTGGCTCCTGATCAGTTGATGCTTCGTGGTGCTACCCTGCGCAATACTCCATGGATCCATGGTATCGTTGTGTTCACTGGTCACGAAACCAAGTTGATGCGAAACGCCACGGCCACGCCTATCAAGCGAACTGCTGTGGAGCGTATGGTGAATATCCAAATTCTTATGCTTGTGAGCATTCTCATCGCTCTCAGTGTTATCAGTTCCGTCGGCGATCTTGTCATTCGCAAAACGAAGGCTGACGAGCTCGCATACCTCGACTACGGCTCTACCAATACTGTGAAGCAATTCTTCATGGATATCTTTACGTATTGGGTGCTTTATTCCAACTTGGTTCCTATCTCTCTCTTCGTGACCATTGAAATCGTCAAGTATTTCCAGGCCTACCTGATCAACTCCGATCTGGACATCTATCACGACAAAACCGATACCCCTGCAACGTGTCGAACTTCTTCATTAGTCGAAGAGCTAGGACAGATTGAATACATCTTCTCCGACAAGACTGGTACCTTGACTTGCAACATGATGGAGTTCAAACAGTGCACCATTGGTGGTATCCAGTACGGAGATGACATTGCTGAAGATCGACGGGCAGCAGGCGAGGACGATGGGGAATACGGCATTTACGATTTCAAGACCCTTCGCCGGAATATGCAGTCTCACCCGAGTCAGGATAGCATCAAGGAATTTCTCACTCTTTTGGCCACCTGCCACACAGTCATTCCGGAACGCAATGCGAACAATGAAATCAAGTACCAGGCTGCCTCACCCGACGAGGGGGCCTTGGTGGATGGCGCTGCTTCGCTCGGATACCGATTCACCAACCGCAAACCCAGGTCTGTCATCTTCACAACTGAGGATGGCCAGGACCACGAATATGATCTGTTGGCAGTGTGTGAGTTCAACTCCACTCGAAAGCGTATGTCGACTATCTTCCGTTGCCCAGACGGCAAGATTCGCATATATTGTAAAGGTGCCGATACTGTCATTCTTGAGCGTCTCCACCCCAACAATCCAATTGTGGAGGCCACTCTCCAGCACCTTGAAGAATACGCTTCGGAGGGTTTGCGAACTCTGTGTTTGGCTATGCGCGAGATTCCAGAGGATGAGTTCCAACAATGGAACAAGATCTTCGAGACTGCCAGCACTACTGTTGGCGGTAACCGTGCAGATGAGCTTGATAAGGCTGCCGAATTGATCGAGAAGGATTTCAATCTTCTCGGTGCAACTGCCATCGAGGATCGACTGCAAGACGGTGTCCCGGATACTATCCACACCCTACAGACGGCTGGTATCAAGATTTGGGTTCTTACTGGTGACCGACAAGAAACGGCTATCAACATTGGCATGTCTTGCAAGCTCATCTCCGAAGATATGACGCTTCTCATTGTCAATGAAGAGTCAGCAGATGCCACGCGCGACAATTTGCAGAAGAAACTCGAGGCCGTTAAGAGCCAAGCTGCCTCTGGCGATATTGAAGCTCTTGCCTTGGTTATCGACGGAAAATCCTTGACGTTCGCTCTGGAGAAAGACATGGAGAAGTTGTTCCTGGACCTTGCTGTGATGTGCAAGGCCGTCGTCTGCTGTCGTGTCTCTCCTCTTCAGAAGGCGTTGGTGGTCAAACTTGTCAAGCGTCACTTGAAGTCGTTACTTCTTGCAATTGGTGACGGAGCTAACGACGTGTCTATGATTCAAGCCGCACATGTTGGAGTTGGTATCAGTGGTATGGAGGGTCTCCAGGCCGCCCGATCCGCCGATGTGGCCATTGCTCAATTCCGTTTCCTCCGCAAACTCCTTTTGGTCCACGGTGCCTGGAGTTACTCTCGCATCAGTCGGGTTATCTTGTATTCGTTCTATAAGAACATCACGCTGTATATGACTCAGTTCTGGGTACGTTCATTTTTTCCCTGCCTTTAGATTATTCGACTAACCTGTTTTCTTAGTATTCCTTCCAAAACGCCTTCTCCGGAGAAGTTATCTATGAATCATGGACACTCTCCTTATACAACGTTCTGTTTACTGTTCTGCCTCCATTCGCCATGGGAATTTTTGACCAGTACATCTCCGCTCGTCTGCTTGATCGTTACCCCCAGTTGTACCAGCTCGGCCAGAAAGGTCTTTTCTTCCGCAAACACAGCTTCTGGGCTTGGATTCTGAATGGTTTCTTCCATTCCCTGCTTCTCTATATTGTCTCTGAGCTTATCTTCTTCTGGGACATGCCCATGGCTGATGGAAAGATCGCCGGTCACTGGGTATGGGGCGAGGCACTCTATACTGCTGTTCTTGCCACTGTTCTCGGCAAGGCTGCTCTGATCTCCAACATCTGGACCAAATACACCTTCATTGCCATTCCCGGATCCATGTTCCTCTGGCTGGTTTTCATTCCGGCCTACGGCTACGCCGCCCCAGCCATTGGATTCTCCCAGGAATACTACGGCACCGTTCCCGTTCTCTTCAAACTCCCTCAATTCTACCTCATGGCTATAGTCCTTCCATGCATCTGTTTGATGCGTGACTATGCCTGGAAATACGCCAAGCGCATGTACTATCCCCAGCATTACCACCACGTGCAGGAGATCCAGAAGTTCAACGTGCAGGACTACCGTCCCCGAATGGAACAGTTCCAAAAGGCCATTCGCAAGGTTCGACAGGTCCAGCGTATGCGCAAGCAACGTGGTTACGCTTTCTCTCAGGCAGATGATGGCGCCCAGATGCGTGTCTTGAACGCGTACGACACTACCAAGGGCCGTGGTCGGTACGGAGAAATGGTGAGCTCTCGGCCTCCGGGTTTCTGAGCAGTGTTGTTTGTGTTATTTTGGGCTGAATTGCATTATTTTTGCCTTGTGTGGAATATCTGTCTCTTAGCTTAGTCGTTTCTTCCTTTCTGCTCGATCTTGCATGGATACCAAGTGATTGGTAGCGTTGTAAACTTGTACTTTTTACCCTCCGCTTTTTGACTTCTCTTCTTCTGGCTTGGTTGCGGTGCTATCAGGTTGGAGGGAGTTTGTGATATACTACTTGTGATGTGTGTTTAGCTTATCTCAATTGGACATGAAAGTGACAATGACTGAATCTTCTCAAGCCCTTTCCCTGTACTCTTAGTGATTGATGATCCAAGTCGGCGATATGTGGACGTGGGCCGAGGTTTCGGCGACGCAAGTCTCCCGCCGAAGGGTCAACGCACTTCTCTCTTCTCCACAAATAACTAAATATCGATCATAAATCCTGGAGTAAAGCATACCTATCCAGGCAGTAGCAAAAGAAAATCCCACCCCTTGAGATCAAAGATTCAAAACACCCCCGCGTGATGGGTCAAAATCTACATCATCAAAGCACTGATGAACCGATCACCAGAGACAACCACGACAACATCGACTGGAACGACAAAAACAACAAAAAAAACCCCAGGAATTGGTCTCTACGCCGCAAAATCACCTCCACTCTAATAATATGCTCCATCGGCTTCACAACCACCCTCGGCGCCTCAATCTATGCCCCAGGCCACGGGCAAGTCCAAAATGAATTCCACGTCTCAACAACAGTCGCCCTCCTCCCCCTCTCAGCATACTCACTCGGCCTAGCATTCGGTCCAATGATCTCCTCCCCATTATCCGAAACATTCGGCCGTAAATTCGTCTATCTGCTCACCCTCCCACTCTTCGACATCTTCATGCTGGGCGCGGGTCTTTCGCAGAATATCGCCTCGCTGATCGTCTGTCGCTTTTTCGCGGGCCTATTCGCTGCACCGGGTGTTTCTGTTGCGGCGGCGACGATATCGGATTTTACCTATCCCGAGCAGAGGGTATTTCCTCTTGCGGCGTATTACTCTGTTCCCTTTATTGGGAGTGCTATTGGACCATTGATTGGTGGGTTTGCGGTTGAGGCGAAGGGGTGGAGGTGGACTTCTTGGGTTGTTCTTATTATGGCTGCGGCATTTCATCCGCCGGCGTTACTCTTGCGTGAGTCGTACAAGGCGATTATCTTGCAGAAACACGCGAAAATGGAAATATCTTCTGGTGATGGAGAGGCTGGGGATGATAGTGGGACGACTATGTACCGATTTCGCCGGTTCATCACATCTACTATTGTGAGGCCACTCCATATGCTTACCACCGAGCCTTTGGTGGGGTTTATTTGTTTGTATACGGGATTTCAATTCGCGCTTTTGTATACATTTGTTGTGGCGAGTCCCTGGGTCTTTGGGACGGTGTATGGGTTTTCGTTGAGTGCGCAGGGCTTGTCGTTTCTCGGTCTTGTTGTTGGGTGTGTCGTTGCGCCGTTCATTCTTGTGACGATGGATTTTATTATTCTACGAGCGAGAAAGATGAAGCAACAGCAGCAGCAGGGGGAGGAGGAGATGCAGACTTTCAACCCGGAGCGGAAACTTTATACAGCGCTATATGGAAGTCTTGTTCTCCCGGTTGCTCTTTTCTGGTTTGGATGGTCTGCTAGGCCAGAAATTCATTGGATAAGTCCGATTATTGCCCAAGGGACTGCGCTTCTCGGCAGCATGTTGATATACGTGCCCTGCAATTTCTACATGTTGGATGTGTACGGGTCAAAGTATGGGGCGTCGGCTAGTGGTGCTTCGTCACTGTCCAGGTATACTCTCTCTGCTGCGTTCCCACTTTTTGTGACTCAGATGTATGAAGCGCTTGGGGTGGGATGGGCGACGAGTGTCTTGGGATTTGCGGCGCTTGCTATGGCGCCGATACCCTGGTTGTTTTATTATTTCGGTCCTAGGCTACGGGGGAGGAGTTCTTATGAGCATGGTACTTGATTTACAGTTTGAAGGAAAAATAAATTGCATTATGAACAACATGATACTAGTCATTACTACAATCGGGAAACGGGGATTTCAGATAAGGGAAACAATTGGTTGACAAAATCATGCGAGAGTACGGCATGTGTCGCGGAGCGCAACACATACAGGCTTTTCGGCGAGTGGGCATTGGCATTCGAGCATCTTGGCAGTATATTCGTCCAACAGTTGATGAAACTCAGCTTCCAGATCGTCTCCATAAATTCTCTTTTCTTTGGTCATGTACCGTGGCCAGTCTGTAATTTCACCCAACTGTCCAATAAAGCAGCATGTATGGTTAAGATTGAGTTTCCTGAAAACCAAAGCTGCAAGAAGCTGTCGGGTATGATCAGAATCCTTCTCTGGCAAATAAATCATTTTCTCTTGGCAACTACTCAGAAAATTCACTATCTCAGCGTATTGATTGCTTAGGTTCGCATACCGGAAGTGCCGGCCCAGTTTGATGGCAACTGAGATGGGAGTGCATCCGTTTGGCGAGCATAAACAACGACATCCATCCCACCACATATTTTCACGCTGTGTGAGTTGATGCCAGTGTTTTGGAATGACTGGGATTTTATTGAGGTCATGCTTGAAATAGGCACCTGGATAGGCAAGCCTAGCAGCGTAGAGGTGTAGACCAGAAAGCAGAACATCACGGTGAGTTGTAAATGGCGATGCGCCCTTTCCAACGAACCAAGAGACCATGTCAAAATCTGCAATGAACCAGCTTTGCAGGAGTGGTGTCAGCCCATTCAAAGGGGCAAAATCATCGAAACGACGAAAGCCCCCTTTCCAAAGCTTTTCTGCAAGAGTGACGCTGAGTCGTATCAAGCCATGCATATCTGCAGTGTCATACACCCCTTCTTCATCACGGTCAACTTCCAGCGCTGGCGGAATACAATGCATCTCTTTAATGAGTGCGTCGTATATCTTAGGAGCTTGAATTTCGGATAAAGTCTCTTTGCCTAAGTGCTCTAGAAGATCTGAGTCCTTCGGTAGCAGCAATAGTGCTAGATCCCGGAGACGCGTATGTCGATCGATCAACGCATCGATGATTAGATTTGAGATATGATCAAATTCTCGACCTTGATCTAAAGACTCCTGGAGTAGACTATTGGAGTAATCTGGCGTGGCTACGGAGCAATCGGCTTCAAGTAATATCTTGACAGCTTCGGCCTGGCGACAGCCCACAGCTAGGTGGATTGGACGGCGTTGGTCGTTATCCTCGCAGTTAATATCTGCGCCTGCCTGAATCAGCTGCCGCAGAGCCCATGGCCAGTAGATAGCGAGGTGCATAGAAGTCAGGCCATTCGCCCTGGAAACTGCTTTTATATCATCCTTGCCTACCGCTCGGATAAAATCCGCCTCGTTTTGTCGGACAATGGACACCATCAGGTCGTTCATGTCGCAAACTGCAAATAAAGATTCAGTACCACCAGACAAGATAAGAAGACCGGGAACATACTATCTAATTGATCTTCAAATGTCAGGAGCTCGTTCATTTCCTGTTCGAAATTGCCGAAATAATAGTTGGGGTGTCTGCGAACACAAGAAGCAAGCGGCCGTGAGAAAGCTGCACCGGCTTCGACAAGGGATGTATAGATCAAGTTATCAACGGACCAGGCCGGGCCCCAATTTCTCTCGAGGGACAGCAGCCTGCTTGCAAAAATATCCAAAACCGTGCCAGTCTCCACAACCACAATCCCATCTTTGTATTCAGCCTGGCGGTGAACGTTAGGGTTTGACCCTCCATCAATCAAGAAACGAATCAAGGACAGCATTTCGGCGTCAGGCGAGTCTGCTGAGGATCGGCCTCGTGAAATTGAGGAGTCAATCTGTAGAACTTCCTGCCAAAATAGTTAGACTGAAATCTGGTGAGTGGGTGGGGTGATTATGGAACCCACGTAGAGCAATGTGTTACCATTACAATCTTCATCGTAGACTGACGCTTGATTACATTCAAAGAGATCCCTTAGCGTTCTCTCTAGAGCACTTATACGTATATGGGCCGACCGACATCTCTCATCGAACATTTTGGCCCATGTTTCCTGGATCGCACGAAACGCTGGGGACTTGCTTGAGTCCACTAGTCTAGCAGTACCAACGACCATTGGTGAGATCTTCCAAGACCCTTGAGAGTTGAACGTCTGGAAGGAAAATCCGAGGTGGATTGTATGTGATAGAAGCCAGGTTGGTGGGATTATTTTCATAAGGAACTCCAGGCTTGTTTCTGATGTTTTTGACTTCGGGCATTGACGGTAATGTTGTCTTCTAAATACCTTTCTGAAGTGTAGAAAGAAAAATGGCTCAATATTCGTGGTCTGGTTGATATCTCTGCAAGTGCAAGCATTAGATGGTCGAGATTTGTCTTTTATAGCGATAGTACTATGAGACCTATCTTTATCAATAGCGCTTTGAGATTTTTGGGTTCCAACTCCGGACCTATATGCATTAGAGGCTGGAAGACCTCGACTTGCCAAACTAAACTGGTAGACTGATTCTTGTAACCGAGGATTACTCTGTAAGAGTTCTCGAAATTCGTAAAACTTGAAATATATCAGCCATATTTTCATTAAAAACTAGTGCATGAATATACCGTAGGTGCTAAGTCTTGCCACTGATTGAGCAGTGTGCCAACCTGGGCTTGAGTGCTTGTGGTAGCTCCGAGTAGCTGCTGCTGACCCGAGTTGACATTATTTGTGAGCTCAGTCACGGCCATATTGGTTGCACTCGAAAGCCTGGTCAAAGCAGGTATTTCGCGAAGCCGTTGATCTGTTTTCGTCGAAGTCTCCTCGATTTTCTGTGTCAGATGCAACGTTTTGTCGACGTTGACTTGCAGTCCTTCTATGAGAGTCTTGATTTTGAAAGACAGCTCACTAGTGCGCTTTGTGAGAACTCTATAACTACCCTTTTCCCCATATGGAATTATAGACGTACCTGTTGGCATTGGATAGCCATAGGAGTATACTGCTTTTATGCTGCTCAAGTCGATCGCAGAGTAGCATAACATCCTTACGTTTATGTACAGCGCGAATTGCATCCCAGCTTCGCTTCAGAGGGCCAACACCAGATTCACTGTGGATACTGTGGAGAATATCGACAAGCTCCTCCATGGCATGCATGTAATCAGCTAATGTTTGATTGATTGGAGCTGTCGAAGTGGAGGTCCCTGGTGGATCGCCCTGGAAAATAGCATGGCTAGATTTTATGTACTCCGCGATCGCGATCTGTTGGTCGATGTCGAATTTCAACTTGTGGAGTTTGTCCGGCACATTGCGAAGGTCGGAGCAAAGGCTGCTCAGCCCCATAGAGACTCGAACTGCGATGTCCACGAACTGGACAAGTGCGGCTGAGATTCCCAATATTTCAGCCATTATGGCCCCGGACAGGATGGATCCTGGATGAAATTTTTTAGACCCTCATAAGATGATCGAGAGAAGTTTTGAAAGAAAACTGGTGGGTTGACCTCTTCAATTGAGGTTCAACATGTGTCTGACATGCATCGCCAAGCATTTGGGTAGCTTTGCCGTATTACGTGGGCTGTGATGATTGGGAGTCGTAAAGCAAACTCAGGCTATGCTGTGGCGATGCTTATGAGGCTCAAACGTGTCTCCTGATGGTGTTCGGGACTCAAACTCATAAGTCTCTGAATAGTACTACTACTAGTATCGGGGTCAATAGTGTACATAAAAACCTTGGGGGTCTGTATTACCATTTGGGATATACTAACCAAGGTTGGAACTTCTTGAAGAACATATTTTTTTGTGGTAGCCCTGGAGATTACTTCTAATAAACGTATACTATAGGTCTATAGTTACTTATAAGACCTTAGTACAGCCAGAACGAAGGTAACTTATTTCAATGCAATTTGGGTTTCTTTTATGCCAACCCGATCGCTCTGATGAAGCAAAAATCACGTTGCCTGAACAAGATCTACTCCTTGAACAAACCCGACAACTCCGAGACGAAACTTTTTATCAGCCTGTGGACCAACTTCCGATCGCCGTGCAAGATTTCCTCATCCCCGTTCACGCTAATCTTTAACTCTCCATTCGAGGAGATAGAAACATTGAAAAAGAGCTGCTTGTCGTGTATGAGAGATGTGTCAAGACCGTCAACAGTGGAAGTGATGGATGATGGTGTAGTGTTGGTAAAATAGTCGGAAGCGAGAGGTGCAGAAGTCGGTGTTCCGACAGCATCTGTAATTGATCTGGGAGACGAATTGTGTCTAGATAGGAGAAGTAATGCAGGTAAGTCGTTGCTTTCATGGTCTTGTTATCTTCCTCTCTAGTAAAACAGTGGAGCATGTGGAATTACAAGTGGATACAGGACATCAAGCGAAAAGGTAGTACCAAGCTGATGTAATATAATATAGTATAATACTAGTGTGACCCACCTGTCTCATCTGGCTTGTTATCTGATTTGCTCCAAATCTTATCAGATTATGGCGTCGAAGATCTGCCCTAAGGTGGACCCTGAATCCTTTCCCCCACTGTGTACTATGACACCAGTAATAGCGCGTTATGCAGTCGACCATCCGAAAAAGTGAACCTCGAAACACGGCGCGTGAAAAGCCAAGCAGAACGGAAATAATCTCCAATTCGAGGACCATAAAGTTTTTCCCTCTCTTCTCCAAATAGTTCTGTGGTGGGATATGTTACCGAGTAGTAGGTGCCTAGCTATGCTGTATGGGGTACCTCCGAGTCCGGCTCCGCGGTAAGCGACGGATTACTTCCAAGAAAACATTGGACCCTTGGAATCTTGGAATATGCACAAACAATCAACAGCTGAGTTAGCACTAGCAGCTAACTGATTGGAAAAGCCGACAGAAGTACCTATTACACTAGTGTACAAGTACAAGTACTACCATGTACCGGGTCTGTCATTTTAGAAAAAGAATTTCAAGATTTGTTTGAACGAGTATACACGTCTCCAACTTGATGCGCTGTCGATGTCGAAGACCCAAGACGCCTGGTAGCCCAATACTCCATACGAAAGATGGTTCCGATTTCTCTTGTCTGATCTTACAAGCTACACTCATTGGCTAACGTGTGCACGGAGTACTAGCCCATGCTGCGCCTCGGAGACTGGCTGGAAACACTTGGCGATGCTTAGCGCCAAGACAGACCCTGCATCGAGACGAGGGACGAACAAGGAAGAGAAGAAACAAAATAGCCGATATAGGCGTGGAACGGATGGCATTCATTATGGCGCCACGCTTGGTGAAAATTCTGCTCTCTTTTGTTCGCAGCACCTGCTTCATATCTATCCAGGACCTGAAGTAATAGACAGTTCAGTGCCGAAAATGTCACCATCGACGTCCGATGCCCACCCTAAGGGCCTCAGGCCTGACTCGATTACTGTCCAAGAGACTGTGCCTCAACAAAAGACTCAAATGCCCGAGGATGGCGATAAGTATTCTCGCGAGGCTCTCAATGGGCCGCGCATAAGAGCTTTGGTTTCTGGGTGAAATTGGCCTGTGAAGGTTTCATCGAGATCGACGTTATTGGTCTTATAATACTCGGCTTCGCATTTTCCTTGATCCTCTTGCCATTTACATTAGCTGAAGGGGCTGACGGCGGTTGGGCCAACCCTAGCATGATTGCTATGATCACCATTGGATTCGTCTGTCTCATCATCTTCATCGTCTTTGAGGCATTCGTTGCGCCAAAGCCTATCATGACGAAGCGTCTGATCAATAACCGAGCCTTCATTGCGGGTATATTCATTCACACCTTCAATCAGATGGCTTCGTCTGTCCGCAACACTTACTTCTCATCCTACATCTACATCATCAAAGATTGGACCTCCTACCAGTGGGTCATATTCCTCGATGTCACAACCATGGGCCTCTCCCTGGTCGGTCCTTTTGTAGGTTTGATTCACCGAGCGTCCCATCGTTACAAGGACGTCATGGTGTTCGGCGCTGCCGCCAAGATTGTTGGCTACGCTATTCTTGTCCACGCCAATGGTAATGTGACCCAGGATACTGGCTGCCTGGTTGCTTCGCAGCTTATTTTCTGTCTTCCTCGCTCAACGTTGTCGGTGCCCGTGTGAGTCTTCAGGCATCTGTTCCACACGAGGATGTGGCCTCAATAATCTCCATCATCTCCCTGTGGTCTACCTTGGGATCTAGTATCGGCAGCGCTGTTGCCTCTGCTATATGGACCAACCAAATGCTCAACGAGATGTACAAACAGCTCCCTGGGGTCCCTAGTGATACGATTATTGAGATTTACGGTGACATCAAGGCGCTGCGCACAGACTATGATTTCTTAGATCTAATTCGCCAAGGTTCAATTCGTGCCTATGCTATTGTGAATGGAAACATCACAATCGCTTCCATCTGCCTCGCTGCTATTCCGTTCATCGCCTCTTTTTTCATGCCCGACTATTAACTTGGTAAGCAGCAGAACGCCATCAATAACCGAGGCGTTGACGGAGAGGTCGTCGACGTACCGGATGAGCGTGAGCAGAGGGAAAGACCACAGAGTGAATCTGCGTCACTGTGGAAAAAGATGCTTGCATTGTATCGCAAGTAGATTTCACACTTTCTAGCCTTGACCGGGCTACCTTTTATAGTTTCCATACACCAATTCTTCCTCCAATATGTATTGTTAAATCCTCAGCCAGATGCAACTTGAATACTCTGGGTTCCGGGCGGCGATATCGCCCATGGGGCTACATCGAATAGAAGTTTCTAACTTAATCTTACGTGCTTGCAACAATCATTTGATAGTTATAGAACAAGATTAAAATTTATCTGGTTCCAGGGTTGTTTCACTATATACGAATTCCCTTGCTAGGTACTAGTAGTACTGCTATGTCTCCGGTCACCCTTCCTTCTAGCTTTGACAGGTTATAAAAGCCGTATTTAGTGCTTACACATCCTGCAGATCATACAACATTACGGGAAGCACCATGGCGATAGAAAGAATAACCACTCCTATCTGATATCACGAAAGAGGACGCCACCTTAACACCCCAGCTCCCAGGAAATAAAAGTAAAGGAAGAAGATAGCACGGCTAAAAACCTGGGAACAGAAAGCGGTAGCACAAAAGAAAGTCAGGTTATAGAGTAATTAGAATGAGGATAAGCTAGGATCTCGTTGCGGTCAGCCGTATTTATGTGATTTGACTTTACATGATCTGAACACGCAGAGGCTCATTGGCCGTGGCATACCCTCATTAGAGGGTTTAAAGTATTTCCAAAGAAAACTAGTAGGTTGACTTCCTGAAGTCAATTGTATATGTCTTGACACGGGGGGCGTGGCGGTAGACCAGCTGCGGTGGCATGGTGCACCATGGTGTACCACCTCTGCCGGTGTGGCGCCCCGCGGTGTACCTTCCAAGGTTGGTGTACCACCTGTGCCGGGCATGTTGTACCTTGGTATAAATTGTATTAAAGCTGCATTCTCCGGGTCTACTATCCTTATCCAATCACCCTGCCAAGTGTCGAGAACAAGATAACCTTGGGTGCTGACATGTTACTTCCAGTGGAGCAACAAAATTGAAGTCGTTACTGAGTGACGAGGTCATGAATTTAGTCCCTTTGCTGTGTCTCGGGTTGCAGTGGGAGTGGTTGGCCAAATGGTTATTGCGTGAAGTGGCATGGAGTTCGTTTGTCGACTAGATAGCGATCTATATATCATTCAATCGAACCGAGAGTAATATTATCGCGAGCATCTCTCCTCTGGTGATCTCCACCCAATTCCCAGCTTCTCCATTGCCAGTTTCTCTCGCTCTTCCCAAGTCACCCCACCCTTCTCAATATCGATAACCTGGCCATGAGTTCGCCCGCGCACACCACTTGAGTCAAATTTCCATCCGTGTGCCTTTTTAACGTATCGTCGGAGATCTCGTTGGAAAGTGGTATCGCCTGTCCACCCGAGAACGGCACATCCAACAGTCTGCCATGGTGATATGATGATATCCACACGACGATGAGGATTTGGGTTCTTCTGGTGTTCGGTCCTATCGAATTTTGGCTCTTGCCAAACGACGAGTGCTTTATCTAGCGAATCAAAATGCTTGCCTGTTTCGTCATTCAAGGGAAGCGTTTGTTGTTCTCGATGCGTGGAGGTCAGATGCAAGGCGAGCGTGTGTGTGATATACTGTTGCTCCTCAAGACTCGCAGCAATGTCATACACGAGGTTCTTGGTGATTCCATCATCCCTGTGTGTGAGAATGATATCCACATCTCCACTGACTTCCTTGCCGCGGCGGTAGCCACCGACGATAATACAATCAATTTGATTGTTGGCAGCAGGCCGTACCTTGTTTGCGTGGCTCTTGACAACATTTGCTATTGCTTCACATTCTGATCTGGGAACCCCTTCTTGAAACTCTTCAAAAAACTTCACTCCTATTTGTTGCACGCGAGACAGCCTGTTCCAGCCATGCTCGACGATATCATCGAGATCCCGCCAGCCTCGACTGTAGTAGAAGTCTCGTGCTGTTTTTGCCCCAACGCCCCAGATATCATTGAACATGTTCAATACTCGTAGAACAGGGTCTGTGTCCAGTTCATTGGCTGCGGAAACATTTCCATCGTCGTCGGTATGGGAACAGCCACCGTGTTGTTGGAATTCAGTGAAGAGATTGGCAATTTTTGCGTCGCATCCTGGTAGCTGAAGCACTTCACTGGATCGGCGTATTTTGTACGGATAGGCTGCGACTGCTGCAATGGATGTGCTATACGCCCGTACTCCGATTTCGTTTAACGTGAGCTTGCGTATTTGACGAATTTTCACGAGTTGGGAGATGAAATCTTCATTCGGAGAATGGAGAGGTGCGGAGCGCAGACAGGCGTAAGCCACATGATCCCGAACCCAATCTGGCTGCGCTGGTAGCGAGATGGGTTCATCGTTCTCGGATGTTGTCTGTCGATGGAGAGTTGGAGGCTGTAACTGGCTGGAAGTGCCGTCTGGGGGGTTCTTGGTACGACGATGTTGGAATCGACTGGAAAATGATGATGGCGGTGGCTGAGATGCAGCATCATCCTTTGCTCGCTGGAGGATTTGGCTTGAGATTTTCTCTGCCTGAGCATTTGAAGCCACCGTCTTTGCTGATGCTGATATCTTTCGTCCTTGGTAGACGAGGAACGGATCGTGAGGAAGAGGCTTGCCAGCTGCAATCGAGCGATCTAGCCATTCAATTTTCAAGACGGTGACTATGTCTGCCGAATCATCTTTTGAGGGCGATAGATGTTTGGTGAAATGATGAATATGCGCACCATCCTCCCCTTCGGAGTCGGTAGTAATATCACCGTTTCCAGCCAGATTCGCAGTACCGTCGTTGACCTTCCCGTGTTTCCTTCGCTTTCGTGGAGGTTCATGCGCGCCATTTGTCACGGAAAATCCTGGTTTCAAAATGGGCGACACCTCCTCTGTCGAGATGCCACAGCGCCGTAATTCAAGCATGGCGCGTTTCTTTTGTCCGATTTTACCCAAAAAAAGATTGGCCTCGGAGGGGCTATAGGTGATATTTCCACCATGCTGAACAAGGAGATTTTCCACATCATCGAGCTCCGCTTGGGAGAGATGAGTGTTAAGGATGAATATAGACGGTTGATCAGAAAAGATGGTTTCCTCAGCTGTATCTTCAGGCGCGTCATGAGGAAGTGAACTAGTGGACATTGAGTCTGATGGCATGATGTATAATGCGATTGAATGATTATGTGTATCAGAAATTTCAGGGAGAAAAAAGCAAGATTATGTGCAGTGATCCATGTCAAACATCAAATCGCGGGTCGGCATGTTTGGGGCCGGCTGTGTTAGACCATGCGTCCAACCACGGGCAGAGCTATAGCTTGTGGTATCCAAGACCGGCTTGAAGTTTCAAATCATCGCGATGGAAAGGTATATCTAGAGATTCTGGATTATGTGCATGGTTGTGTAGGATGAGCGGCGAGAATTGGGGCGGCGCGACACGAGTCATGTGGTATTGCAGCAGCTGATGTCATATCTCTGCCTCAGGCAGAAGCAGAAGTATACAATTCTGTTCTCTTTTCTTCTTGGTTTTACTTTCTCCTTGAGAATAGAAGTTTCAATTCAAAGATATTCAATTCCATTCTTTCAAAATGATTAAATCAACCGAAATTATTCGGCGTATTCTAAACGATCTCATCTTCAATGCGACGCTCCTGAGTAGTCACTGCAACTGAAGAAGTCCCTTTTCCAACCACTTCTGTGTGTCCTTGCTTGGTGTTATTGCTAGATCCATGAACAATGATACCCTCTTCAACAGCAGATTCGCGGTCATCGCCTTGATCATCGTCCCGGTATCTCTGTTCGTGACTAGCCATGGGTCGACCGTGGCGACGGGCCATCCATCTCCGCCACGGCTTGTAGAGTAGCACGCTGAAGCCACCGATAATCAAGAAGCATCCACAGATAGATCCACCGATCACATCATAGTAGTCGCCCGCAACTTGCACGCCATCCCAGAATTTCCCAGTAGCATTAGTGACGTTCAAGATCATGGTAAGTAGCTGAATGACACCGATGACAATAGCGACAATAACCGTCAGGGTGGTAAGCACGATCGAATAATAGAGGAAGGCGATAGGGTCGCGATGGTTATCATGGGACTGGGGCATTTCGTCACCATCGATATCATCGGAGACAGTGCTGTCTCGCTTCGGAGGAAGGAAGTTTGCAGCAGGCTGGACATAGAGCGAGTACATAAGAGCTCCATCAATAGTGTCGATCAGACACATTCCCGCAGTGAACAATGCTGGGAAAATCAGAATCACCCAGAAGGTAGTTCCATTCGCAGCTTGAATTGATGAGATTCCGAGTAAGGCAATTTCCGATGAGGTGTCGAAGCCCAGACCGAAGAGAACTCCAAGAGGGTACATTTTCCATGGCCGGTCAATCAACTTGAACATCTTTTTCAGAATGGAGAAAAGAAACCCTCCACCCTCAATCTTCCAGGCTTCATCCTCTTGGCCCTCGGGTAGGTTGAAAACTTTCTGCATTTGCTTGATGAGCTTATAGAGGATATAGCCATTCATCAGACCAAGCAAGATCAGAAAAGCCGCGCTGACGGAGCTACCGATGATGCCCCCAATGGTACTGAAACTGTCAAATTTGGAAGAAACCGCGGCTGCAGTCGCTGCAACCACGATTGACGTGATGATCACGATGCTACATCCAAGTTAGTAGGCATCTCTGATATTTTTTGGTACTTGCACCTACGTTGAGTGACCCAATGAAAAAAAGGTTCCAACTGTAACTGGTTTCTGTCCAGTAGCAAGAAGTCGTCTTGTCATGAGATCGATGGCCTATCTGTTGTTAGCACTGGATCTTGTGCGTAGAATGAGAGGTCGTACCGAGATGTGATCGGCGTCGAAGGCATGCCGCAGACCAAGGGTATAGGCAAGTACGGCAGTAGAGACCAAGGATCTAATAAATGAGAATGGTCAATTTTCTTTCTCTGCCAGGTGAGTATTCGCAGATTCCATTTTAACATACGTGTGAAAACGCTATTACCATGTTAGTCACTCGTTTGCTGATAATCAAGTACAAGCCAAAAGCTTACCAGGACAATTGCAGCTGCAATCCAAACAATGGCATTCAAAAACGCTATGAAAAGAATGATTCCTATCGCACGGAGGGGAATCTTTCTAATGCCCGGCATCTTCTGATGGGAGCGCTCGGCATGACGCAGAAGTGGCTGCAGACTCCATTTGCGATCACTGTCAAGACTTCGCGAGTCGGTAGGCGGGTCATTTTCTATAGATGCCATCTTTGAGCAGCTCCGGGCGATCTCTTGGCGAATTTCACACTTTCTAGTACTGATAGATCGCGGGGGTAGTTTTGTCTCCAGGTCCGCCGTTCGGTTCCGAGAATAGGAGATTGAAAAAATATCAGAACCCAACAACAGCTGCGAGGAAAGAAAGATATATCTTTCAACAGCAGCACCACTGGCAGTGTGCAGATCCTGCAACGTAAAGAAAAATTCGAAAAATGCTTATCGGCCGTCAGTTCTTTGCCAAGGCACTGGTAAATCTATTAGATCCGCTTGGCAGGGCACAGTTGACGTGAACCCGGCGGCCGGTTGCGATATGATTGCTAGGAAGGATGGCCGAGAAACCCCGCGTCTCTAGCGGCGTTGCTTGTGCTTTCCGAATTCTTTTTGTCGAAATTCGACTCATCCACAGAGAAACCCGACGACAAACCCGACGACAAACCAGAAATGCATTGCTGGTGGGATGCACACGTGATCAAGCGGGGCAGCGGAGAGGCCCGAAAGGGCTGATAGTCGATTATTATTCATGTTTGGCGTTTCGATGATAAAAAGTGTCCACTTGGACGATAAACACGCTCATGTCTCCACTTACGGCCGTGCGAAAGAACTCTTTTTTTTCTGGAGTTTGCCGAAGGTCGGATCTTTGCGTATTTCCGATGGCCGCTCGGCAGACTCGGCGATCAGTTTGTTACTAGAAGTTAATCAGTGGATTTTAAAGTTGATTGAATTCGGAGTAGGAATACAGGATCTAGACAAGCTGGTTTAGCTCCCTATAAACGATGTACTGCTTATTTTGCCCCTGCTATTAGCAAGAACATCTTCTTCATTCTTGAATCCTAGTACTAAAGCAACTGCCGAAATCCAAGCGGATCTTTAATTGTTTAGACGAGAGAAAGTGTTCTGTCCAATCAAATGCTTTTCATTTCAAGTCATGACTTCGTAAAATTATAATACATGGTAGTCCTTCAATATGCACAATATAGCCTCTCTGCTATGAGAATAGCATAAATACTCCGTATCCAGTTGAAACGTGAAAGCAGGACACCATTGAGTTTAATGCACGCCACAGTCAGATTCAATTTGTTGTTCATGCAACGGCGACCAGCGGGGATGGGATCCACTGGGTGATGGAGGGCTGAATCTCGCGAATATCCTGCCCAACCAACATATTCCACTCGTTTCTCGTGATCGGGGTCACATCCGACGCCGACAATGGTGTTTTCGGCCCACGTTTTGCCGGTCGCTTCACACTCGACTTCGCACTTGGCTTCACAGGTGACTTTTCTGTCGACTTCGCACAAGACTTGACAGGTGATTTCTCTGCCGACTTAGCTGGCGGAGGCTGTCGCCGAGGCCGAACAGTGCGAACCGGCGGCTTCCGTGAGTGTTCTGCCGTGGCCTGCGGAGGCAGGATGATAGCCTCTTGTTTGTGAGTGTTCTTATAAGTCAGTGCGACCGTTGTGAGGAGGTCATCACGAACGTCGAGCTGTTCGTAAACACGGTGGAAAAATGCTTTGCTGAAGGGGCGACCTTGGAAATCGGCGACCAGCCGACGGAGGAGCTGGACGCAGGAAGCCATGTATTGGTCGTCGGTGCGGGAGAATGGCTTGCTCGAGAGGATGCAGAGACGGCGTTTGAATGTGTAGATGCGGTCCATGTTGAGGAGAGTTAAGCCTTCTCGGCTGAAGATGACTTCATTTTGGAGGATCGATTGCTCAACGAGGTATTCGTTTGCTTGTCGTTCATGCTGGCTTCGGCTGATGGCGTCAGACCAGCTTTGGCCGAGGGAAAATTTCCGGGAGGCCTTTGCGATGGCTCGCTCAAGGACTCGCCATGATGAAGTGTCCAGGTGTGTGGTTGGGATAATCATCAGGTCAGATGAGCGACCCGTGGGGAATGGCTTGCCGCGGCCGACGAGGAGAGTGACGTGCAACATTCGCTGTTGCAGCTTGGAAGAAATGTATTCGAGGGCGGGAAGGATGGATGGAATTAAGATCTCAGAGTCAAAGTTGAAGTCGGGGGAGAGGGGAGGTGAGATCATGTCGTTGGTGAGTGTACGTGTAGGTGAGCTAGGGACATAGATGCCCGTGGGACGAGGGAAGCGGATCACACCCATGGCGAAAGTGAAAGAAAGTTATGAGTATAATAGATGATTAAAATAATATAAAGATTTGATTCAGGTGGACCCTCTTGAAGGGCTGTGGGAGAAGACCCTTTTGCTGTTGAAATCAGGACAGACAACGAGCCTGATATAGTCTCATCCTCGAGTCTCTACCTCGTGGAACCAACACAACTTCCCCGCAAGAGCCATGGTTTCTTAACATAGAAAGCCTTCAAATTACCCCATTATTAGCTACATTAAATGTTGCTAATCATAGCAAACCCCTCACACCATTGTCCAATCATGTTTCCCACACAGCTGTTGCTCGGTGGTGGGTCTCTCTGACAGCCAATCACCTCGTGCAGGGATCGGCGACGATAAAAATAAATTAGCACAAATTCCGACAGCTGTAACCGCCGAGGCGCTTTCTAGCCAACCAAAACCCGGTGTCGTTGATAGTCTCCATGAGCCTTATGCACGCGGTCACACACCGGCACAGGGACCTAGCACAACGACAGGTCTCTGGTTGGCGGATTGTTTGTATAGATAGTCGAGAATGTTGGCCCCCGCTGAAGCTGACGACAGGTTCAATCCCACCTCCAGGGGTTTGGGAGCCGCAGGCTCCTAATGATAGGTTGCGGTTTATTCTTGCGGTGAATACCCTACTTTTTAGGCCCATCCCATGAGACGGCACTCGTGTTGATGAGAGCATTCTCTTCTCTTGACTCGTGCTCTCGCTAGCTCATAAGCAGCTCGGAGATTAAGGCGTGTGTAGTAAGAAATCTACTGGCTCGTTATCCTTTCGTGTATGCAGAGATTCAATAGCTCCCAACACTCATGCTCAGGAATGTCCTTGTTACCTTATTCTGCCCTACAGTCTTGGGGGTTTCAGCCAATTTCACCGATCGCTTATCGAGCCATATTGAACCCATAATAAGGAGTTCCCTTTGTTTACTAACTCCTAGGCGCAAGACTAATAGCATTATTCCAAATATTACGCACCGGAGCTTACTCCAAGAGGTTTCTTGCACATTTGAAATATCCCAAAAAAATTCTATCAATCATTATAACTAACATGGACCTATCAAGCACGAGGGTTCAAGAAATCTCACCCGTGCTGATAGATCGCATTGATCCTTGCAATGGCCTGAAGACGTGGCGGGCCCGGAGTTGCGAGCGCAGAGAATCAACGTAGATACTGCGGCATTTTTGCAAATGTATCTAGCTCACTGAGATCCAGGTGTCCAATCTTCCAATCAATCTTTCATGATGAAGGGTCATTGACCTGTTTGCCGACGTAATCTCGGGCCAGCTACCCGTTCGATTGGTCTTTGTTCTATGCAAGGCTTGCTCGATTGGAATTCATGTCCGATCTGATGGTTTATACGAGCCAGCCTCGATCAATCGCCTGTTCTCTACGGAGGTCCATTCACAAAGTCCTGTCCCTCCAATTTCGAAGCTATTCCTAATATAATTTAGTGCTTGTAATCTCT